>VDFB02115063.1:0-11759 GCA_007258455.2 Sequoia sempervirens
AGATATGTAGCAGGTGAAGATCGATAGGAATTTGGAATAAGATTTGTAGTAGATGAAAATAAAATCACTCTAATTAGCATGTAATATAAATCAACTGAGCGATTCGAAATTTTATTTAATATGAATCAACTGGGCGATTCGAAATTTTATTAAGTACCAAGTTTTAGAGAAAAAAAACATTAATTTTTAAAAATAATAGCTCGGATCATTTATAGACAGAGAGATCTTGCATCAAATCTGTAAAAGGTTTCAGATAGAGGCAAGTGCAAAACATACCCGTGCTTGGTTATAACGCTAGCCATCCCTTCAAATGCAATTTGACCCACAGTTTTCCCAGTGATGTCATCAAGTGGCATGCACGCCATGGCCTGTGCAGCCATACTGGCAGTTCCCATGCCTGCCATTCTTTGAAGAATTTCAACAGAATTATCACCCATTTCAGCAGGGACTACAACAGGCTTGGATACATGCATCACCAGTCGTTGACTAGTCCTAAAGTGCCCGGGGTCCATTGATGCAAGCATTCCTCCATCTCTGGTACGCACTACACAACCCAGTCCTTCTCCCAGATCCGGTAGTTTAGCATGTGAAGCAGCTAAACCACCAGAATTATCAGACTTGGAGGGAGAGTTCTGAAATACATCTTCATTCAATCCCCATTCCTGCATTAATGCCTCTGTCTCTTCATCTTCAAGCAATGTAGCTCGCTTCTTACTCTCCAAGGACTGTGTTGCCTTCTGCAACTCATTTTCTGCTGCCTCTAATATCGAAGCTAGTTCCGTATCTTTTTCAGTAGAGTTTGGTGATGGGAGTATAGCTGCACATTTATATTGAAACAGAATAAATTAAATGATAAACTTCTTTTCGGGTAAGTTTAAACAGCACAATTTAAGTTTTGATTTGTTTAAGTGATTCATTTTAAATCATATTAGTTTCTTCAGCAGAATCCATTTATTAGTATGATTTCAATAAATCACCTATACAGATCAAAACTTAGAATATGCTGTTTAAGCCAACATCGTAAGAGGGCATTCCTTGTCTCAAAGACAATTGAACATAGCCCCTGATCAGTCTAAACTTCTCCAACTTACTTGGACAAACTATTATTTATCACTAAAAGAAGTTATTTATTGACACTTCGACAGGGGAACATCCAAAAGAGCTTAAGTATCGACAGGGGAACATCCAAAAGAGCTTAAGTATCTGGTGGCCTGGGGATTGAATTTTTAAAAGAGGTCTTTGTGCTCAGAGCAATTAGAAGTAAAATTAGTATCTTCAATTTTTTCTGTCTTAATCAATTAGTATAGATGTAATATGTAACAGATGGTAGATCTAAGATATTTAATTTTGTACCTTCTTTCTCTCCAAATTCTGCATCTTCTTCTTCCAGCAGGTGCAAGAACTCTCCTTCTATCTCAGCTTCCTCATCTATATTCTCATCACCCTTAGTTGCACCATCCGAGCCCTTCTTAGCTTCCACATCCTCAAAACCCTCATTGCTGAGGTTTTGATTCATGGAATCCTCTGATAATTCATTGCTGGTCTTTTCCAAGATCACAGACTCCAGCGCATGAATCTTTTGAAAAATTGAATCAAGCTCGCTGAGCCTTTTACTCTGCTGACCTTCCTGCACTACTTCCTTCACAATCTCTCCTCCTCCTGCCTCCTCTTCTTCCTCCTTTTCCACCTTGTTATCTAAGTTCTCTACAGAATCTATTGCAGTAGCAGGCATTTCTTCCACAGGCCTTTGAATTTCCACGCCTTTTTCCACAACCTCAAAATCTAATTCTTCTTGGTTCTCCCCTTCTTCTAAGGTATCCAATTCTGAACCTTGGAGATTAGATTGAAGATAAGAGGCATGCGATGCTTCATTATCCTATGTATAAACAAGGCATAATCAGTAAACTTTCAATTAGACTAGATTTAATAATATTGTTTCTAAATTCATTTGTATTAGTTTTTCAATCGAAGAGTGAAAGAGTGAAAGAATAGATTGCAAGTATAGAACCCAAAAAAAATAGGGTTAGTAGGCATGTGTATATTTTATTGCAAGAGGGTTACGGAGGGTACCATATTTGACCCTTGCTGGGTGCTGTGGGCAATGGATGTATGAGAACTTGAACCTGCACCATCTCTTCGGCCCAAGCTTCCTTGTGCCCAATTTTCTGGTATTTGGGAATGAATTACTTCTTCATCATTCAGATTAAAGTTATCCATTCTGACAAAATTGAGCATCTCTCTTCCAGGCTCCAACAGTCTATGAGGCGAGGAGCCCATATTTTCATAAGAAAATCCAACAGGCACCATCTTGGGTGTTCCCCTGGCTGAATTGGGGAGGCTCTTGGAAATCATTCTGTCTCTGGGGTGTGAATCCTTAAACCTTGCATTGATATTCCCAATCTGACTACCATGCCCATCTTTATCCAGGATCTCGTATCCTAAACTCACAGCAAGCTTTGCACCTCTGGCTTTTCCCCACAGCTCATAATTGACATTCCAGCCATTGCATTCCTCTCCTTCAGCCTGCATTCTCTCAGTATCATGCAGCAACATGCTCAGATCCAGGTGATGTCTGCCCAGATCCAATTTCTCAGCATCTACTGCAATTACTGATATAGTAAACGGCCTTGACTGAAACTTGAACCCCTGAAGTCAAATGAAAATAACATAATTAATGTCTGTCAACGAGTTTAAACTTTGGTGTTAGTATAGCAAAAATAGATCGGTAGACCCAAAGGTGAATAAGATTGAGAAACACCTGGAGTTAGATTGCATACCCATTTCAACTATTTTGATAGATAAAGAACATATGGTACCTAATTGTTTAACATCTGCATAGAAAAAGTTTAAGTAATATCTACCTACATTCATGTTTAACTGACAACAAGGCCAAGTTGCAGGTAACATGTAAACAGGCATTGTAAGAAAATAAGCATTGCAGGTTTTCTATTTATATGATACCAATCTAGTTCCTTCAACTATTCATAACAATTGCTTAGCTATGCTGGTAGCATTGAAACAGGTAAGCTACTGAAGGACAGGCGAGGAGAAACACTAGGCCAATTGTAATGTATTTTATCAAAATAAAGCAACATAATAGGGGTCAATTTGAAATTGGACCAATAAATTTGAGAAACGAAAACATTGATTCTGATTAAAAAATAAAGATATTAACATTATTAAATGAATTTCAAATTTCAGATTTGTAGATCATGGGCATTGCTATCCCGAGTTAAATAAAAATATCATTTCCTAAATTATAAAATTTCAGAGACCAGTAATAAGAAATAATGACCAGTACCTGAGAATGGTGTTTCGCTCCATAGACATGGCATCTAATATGAAGAATTTCTTCAAATTCAGCAACGCCCTCAAACACACGGCTAGGCATGGTCTCAACCGCCCCATCTTTGGTTTCTTTCTTTCGCAGAAGAACAGTAAGCCTAAGCCCATTCATGGAGCTGGACAAGCCTTCTATGGCATTTACATAAACAGAGAATACGCAGTTAAAACGATGCAGTCCAATGTGTGACAGGGCTCTCATAGGCTTCCAAGTCCAGAATCCTTTGCTTCTATCTCCAGATTCCTCCAACTTTCGCTCAAATTCATCCTCTACTATAATATCACTACCATGATTATTATCTTCTTCTGAATGGTGTGCTTCACCTCTGCGCCATCTGAAGGGACTCATTGAATTTCTCTTCCTTCTTCCTCTGATGTCCATGTTATCTGCATCATTAAGTCCAGGAAAGGATGACGCTACAGTAGTAGAATGTCTAACCTTACGACCCGCAGTAGTTAATTCTCCACTGTCATTCGAATGAGAGTGGGAATTATCAAAGGAATGCCTTTTGTTTTTAGAAGCCATGAAAGCTTCTTGGCGAGGATTTGCTAGGCCTGGTAATGGAATCCCTTCGTTTACATAAGAAAGTGAGCCTCCTCTTCTGGGTGCCTGTGATTTGTACAGAGATTGGCTTAGAGCTTCCAATTCTTCTAATAGTCGACTGTTAGAGTTTCTTCTGGCAGGGGAAGAAGTACTTCCGGGCCTCTCCATGCCCCAAAAAGAACAAAAAAATCGCAATAATTAATCAATTTCACAAATCCAGCAAAAACTCAAAGCTCTCTGTTAAACTCTGTTTCCAACTTAATGGTATTGCTCAGAGATGTCTGCAAAGCCAAATTGGTTAAGATTTGAAAGCAATGCTAATGTTCCCCTTCTCTGGGATGTTTTTCTTCATGTTAGCTTATGCCTGTGTCTGGTTAGTAGTACTAGTACATGAGTTTTTATTTCATTTGGTTGCTACGGATAAGGAGATAAGAAGGATGAGAAGAAAGTGACAGGGATGGTTCAGGTTGATTGACCTGCACATTCCTGCCTAACAAAAACGAATGGCTGCCACTATCACACCACACAATTATAATATTTGGAAGAAAAACAGAGTATCATTAGAAACAAATTTCTCTAAAATGTGGCCTTCATTCTTCCTTGTTATATCTCAGAACTAAACTGAAATTTATTTTTTGACAGAGCTAAAAACAAGTGTTAATTTTGAACAACCATGAGAAACTTCAGTTTACAATTGACTTCATTCATATCAAAATTTCTGAGAGTGAAAAATTTAAGCTGGCTGTAAGTTACTGATTGAATTTCCAGGCTATTTCTGGGTTTGATGGGGCTGGGTATGATCATCTCCTTTTCCATGGGAGAGGATCCTGTCCATTTGTACTATTTCGTTCCTGTGTTGTGAATCACTCGTAGTTCAGACTGATGTGATGTCATATGGAGCCCACTGATTATATATCCTATAACTCCATAAATTTCACGCCTGTCTACCTGTATGGTTTATTTATTATTAGTTTTATTTCTGCTAAATGTCACTGTTAATCTCCCTGTCACTATACATAACATTTGGGTAGTTTCAAGGAGCGGATGGTGCAGAAGGACAAGTCTGCGGATGGTGCTGAAGATGATGCTGGTTTCAAGGAGCTGCTCGAGTTCCTTACGGCGGATTGGGCGATGGCTATTCAGGATATGTCTGGCAGGAAGGAAAAGAATTAGGCCACTGGGTCTTTTTGTTCTTGTTTTTTTTTCTATGTCTAGTTGTTTGTTTTTACTGCTGAACTTGTTGGACCCTTGGTGGTCTTTGGACTTATTTGGTTGGTCTCATGTTTACATGATGAACTTTGTTATCCTACGGTTACTGTTACTTTTTGTTTTTTGATGTTGTGTTGTGGGTGATGGCTTTCTCTCTGCTGTCACTTTGTTGTTAATGTGCTTTCGCTGGATGGCCTTTGTTGCCTTGTACTTATGGGTCAGCACCCTTGTTTTGCTGCTTTTTAATTCAAAAATATTTGGGTAGTTATGCATAGAATCTAGATTACTTGGTACAAAACTTATGGTTGAAAGTTCGAAAAGATCTATATTATATTTTTTTCAACAAAGAGTCAAGAATTAAGAGATATCTATTTCATCAAATTGATATGATCTTGACCTCATCTTTTATATCATATTTTCAGGAATATGAATCTTGATGATCACATATATTTTATTAATCTATCGTAGAGATTAAGTTTATACCTCCACAACATACAACTGTTTAAGCCAGGGTTACCCGAGGACGCGTCCCCCCCCCAAAACCACTCGTCCCGGTTCCGGGGACGTCCCGGGTACCAGGGGACGGCTAGGGGACGGGGGGGGACCGTCCCCCTTTTTTGAAAAAAACTTCGAATCCCAGGGACTGAAGGGCCAGGTGACGAAAAATTAAGGGCCAGTATGATCCGAGGGGCAGCTTGGGGGCGAGTCCTCAGCTGAGGACAATGCGTTTTTAAGCGCCCAAACTTTTAAAAAAAAGCAAAAAATTAAAAAATAAAACCCTGCCTATGTGGCATACGTGGGCCCCACCATGTTTTGCTCTCTTAAGAATGAAAGGAGGCCTCTAAAAGTTCATTATTTTCATTTTGTTTGTGTAGGGAGCCAAGGGTTTGAGAAGAAAAAAAATTGCAGCCATTGAAGGAGAAGGAGCAGCTGTTTGGAGGAGAGGAGGTTGAAAGAGTGTTGCTGGGAGTGCAAATCCATCAAAAAAGGTATGCATTTTCTTTCACCATTCTTTTTTTTTCATTTTTTTTGCAAAATATGAAGTTTGCATAGTCTGATTTTTTTTTATTTTGTTCATTTTCAGTCAACACTTGCATTCTAAAAACAAAAAATATGAGCAACAGTGAAGGTGGGAGTGATAGTGAAGTTGAAATGCAAGCTAGAAGGCAAACTAGAGAGCAAATAAGAATAACCCCTACCCAACACCATCATTCATCAACCAATTCCAAAACTATGAAGGACTATGCCAAACACCCAATAGACAAAAAAAAACCATTCCTTCAATTTGTGACAGCCATGGGTGAAAGACAAAAAAATTCAGGGGGGAGTAGGGTTTGGTTATGCCATGTTTGTGAAAAGGAGTTTAGGGGCAGCTACACTAGAGTTAGGTCTCATTTTTTGGGTGAGGTGGGCCATGGAGTTAGAACGTGTCCTGCATTGACAGATGCACTATTTGTAGAGTGCCAAACAATTCAAATGGAGTGTGATGGTGGGGTTCAAACTGGGTCTCCTTCTTTCCCAAGTTCACAATCGTCTATGCCTACTCCTACTCCTAGTCCTTCCACAGTTGGTAGTACTGTTATCTTAAGAGGAAAGAGGAAGGTGATTGGTGGTGATAAGGGAGCCTCAGTTGAGTCCATGTTTCAAAACCAAGCACGAGAAACCTGTGAATCCTCCATTACCAAATTCTTTTTTGCCCATGCCATTCCATTTCATGTGGCCCGTTCCTCTTATTTCAAACAAATGGTGAAAGACTTAGTCACTGTTGGTCCTTCATTTGTACCCCCTGGAGATCATAAGCTACGCACCACCCTCCTAGACAAAGAGTACTCCAAAGTTAATGTGTTAATGGAGATGAGGCAAACATGGATGAGGACGGGGTGCTCTATAGTGATGGATGGGTGGACTAATTGTAGACGTCGGCCACTCATCAATGTCATAGTCACATGCCCTGCTGGTTCTTATTTTCTTAGAGCCGTAGATTGTTCAGGGAAACGTAAGGATGCTGACTTCCAATTTTCCATTTTGAGAGATGCCATAGAGGAGGTTGGGGCTGCAAATGTGGTGCAGGTGATCACCGATTCAGCACGTGTGTGCAAATCGGCTGGATTGATGGTGGAGGGTACTTACAGGCATATATTTTGGACCCCATATTGTGTTCATGCATTGAACAATGCATTGAAAGACATAGGGAAGATGGATTGGGTGAAGAAAACGGTGGCAGAAGCTAGAGAAATTCAAATGTTCATTTGCAACCACCACACCTCACTTGCTCTTTTCAGGACATTTTCAAAGGAGTTTCTCAAACCTGTTGATACAAGGTATGCCATTTACTTCATTTTGTTTCACTTTCAATTTGTATTCATAATCTGATTTTGTTTTAAATTTTTATTTTTTAATGAATCATTGAATTAATGAATGTAGATATGCCACCTACTTCATCCTATTGGAGAGGATGCTTGAGGTGCATGAGCCTCTACAACTAATGATGGTCAATGCTGAGTGGACTAGATGGCCTAATGCAAGTTCCACTCAAGGAAAGAGCATCAAGCAAAAGATCCTCGATGATGATTGGTGGGCCAATGTGAGGTAAGACATATTAGATGGCTGATTTTCATATTAAATTTCTGATTTTAATATTTTAATTTTATTGTCCAATGTTCGAACTTTTGAAGTTTCTAACATGTCAAATAACTTGTCAACTAATTATTTTGAACTTTTTGTTTGCATTTTGCAGATATATTTGCTCCTTTATCTCGCCCATTGTAGATGTCATTAGATATGCTGATACAGACTCTCCTAGTCTTGGAGAGATATATGAGACATTTGACACTATGCTTGGGAAGATCAAGCAAGTTATTTTGGCAAAGGACCCCACTTTGGATTTATATGAGCAACACATTAGGCCCATTGTGATGCGGAGGTGGAATACAATGAACACCCCGCTTCATATGGCTGCCTTTGCTCTAAATCCAAAATGGTATGCACCAAGGGATGGTAGGGTGCCTCCATGTGATGATCCTGAGGTTTTAGATGGGTTCACACGGGCCATTGAAAAGATTTATCCAGCCGAGCAAGCTTCAATACTTCGGTCACAATTTCTAGACTTTGCTAATCTTAATGGCCCAAACTTGAGCAAACCACAGGCGAGGTTGGATAGAGCTATATTAGCTCAAGGGAACCCTATTGGATGGTGGACCTATCATGGGAGAGATACACCACAGTTGAAGATACTTGCCACTCGCCTTCTTGCACAGGTTGCTAGTTCCTCTGCTGCAGAGAGGAATTGGTCTACATATGGCTTTATCCACTCTGTCAAGAGGAATAGACTTACCTCTAGACGAGCAGAGAAGCTAGTGGCTGTTCATAGTGCTCTTCGGCTTCAGGATCGACAGACTCCAGAGTATCGACAGACTCCAGCTCTACGGTGGGATATTGATCCCGAGGACGCGGCTCAGATAGATGAGGAGGAGACAGCTGAGGGCTTGGTTGGGGTCCCATTGGCTGAGGAGGAGCATTATGGTGGCAGTGACTCAGAGGATGACTCTGATTTTGATGCAGTTATGAGAGATGATTAGGGGCAGCAGTGCTCTTTGTTTATTTTGTAAATTTGTATTCATTATTGACATGCGATATTGTATTTTGATTTTCATAGCAAACTAAAACTTTAAAACTATATGGCAGCAATGTAGCCTTTGGGCATTTTGATATAAGTTTATAAATTATAACTTGGAGGTTGTTTCATGATTCGTGTAACTGTATGTTAATTTTGAATGCGTATTGACTCTATTGAGTGTTGGCATAATGTTGAACACAAATGTTATATGTTAATGTTCTATAATGTGTATTATGCATGCCTTATTCATGTTATGTATTGAATATTTAAAATTTCCCTATACTTTTTAAAATTTCCCTATATTTTTGTATAGCCGTCCCCTGCCGTCCCTAATTTTGGCCTCAAAAATCAAAAACTTGGGGACTCGTCCCACCGTCCCCTGCCGTCCCCGTCCCGGAAACTTGGGGTAACCTTGGTTTAAGCTCTTCCAATTCACAATGAGCTGGCTAAGAACACCGTCAAATTTAGGGTCAGTACCATCTACCAGTCCAGAGAAGATACCCTTGTAAGGCAAGACATGTAGGGCTAGTAGCCGTGTGTGGAAAATCTGGTGCTCTCAAACAAAACATCCTTTTCGAGCCTAAATTTAGTAGCCTCGCGGTTGTTCGATTATTATCCTTATATTTCACGTTGATCCAACTTTTAGTGAAAATGTTATCCTTGACTTATTATGGTGCCTATCCTTGACTTATTATGGTGCCTATCATTCCCTTCTATTGGATATTCTTTACCACTCTAATCATTTCTTTGAGTGGACTTAAATAGTTGAAGTTTTGTTTGGGTTTGTTGCTATATTTCTTTCAATTATAGATATAGGAATTAATTTTATTTTATATTATTTTGTATTAGATGATTTGAGTAGACAATTTTAATATATAATTTTATTTATTTGGTACTTTTATTAATATCAATTTTTAATTGACTATTAATAATGATGTTTAATATATTTTTTTATGTTTTCTAATTTTTAGATTATTAGTTCTTCTTTTAAATATAAATTTGTGTCTAAAGATTTAATTCGTTTTATTATTAAATTGAAAAAAATTTAAATCTTAATAAAATCTTAGGCCCAAATCAATTCAATTGCAAGTAGGTGTTATTTGCTAATTTATATATCAAAATCACTCCATTCTAAAAGCGTTCTTAGAATCACTCCTAACCCCTATCATAAAGTCTATTGACATCACCATGTTCCAATTGCATTGCCTCTTTGTCAATAAGTTATGGAACCTTAGTTTCATAAGTTAATTATTGCATCACCCCTTTTGCATTTTGTTCAAGTTCCAAGCCCTAAGTTACCTTTATGATTACAACATTAATTGCATTTATTGTGTATTACTATTTAAAATTTATTAAAATTGTTGAATTGAATTTAGAGGCTTGTCATAAGGAGAAGAAGCTTGGTCCAAGGTGCTCATAAATACTGCTAATATTTTTTTGCAATTTCAAACACCCAAGCAACATAATGTTTGCAAGTACAAAATTTCTATAGGTCATATGATCATGTTCACAATTAGTTTATTGGAGAAAAGGATATACGAGCTTTATCATTTTTTGAAGAAGCATTACCAAAGACACAACACAAAACATCAACGAAGAATTTCAATGAAGACATCATTTTTCCAAAGCACTCAGACATTTTGAAATCTTTCACTAACAATTCTATGCATTGAGATAATGATTGTTACAGAACAATGAAACAAAAATCAGGAACAAATCTAGACAAAATACTTTGAAAAGAGATTATTGTCACTAAAATTTGGTCCAAAATAGTCAGGAAAGGGGCGCTAGCGCCCTAGGCCTGAGGAGTTAAGTTTCAATGTTTTAAAATTTTGAAAATAAACTTCAGTGTTTGAGGATCCTAATTTGCAGATGTTCAAGTTTGACAATAGACAAACTTCTAGAAAAGCAAAAAATCCCAATTTCACTAAGTGTAATATCGAATTATGCATGCAATTTTAGATTTTTGAAATAATGCAATGTGTCCCAAAGGAAATTTTTAGATTGTAAAATGTAATAATAAACTAAACTTAGTTTGAGAAATCTAGAAATTGAAATTTTTCTATTTTTTGAAATGATAAACAAAATATAAATCTTCACTTTTTCAATAATATATGTATGCATCAATGACAAATTCAAACACTTTTAGATTGTTTTCAAACCTTAACATGACCTGATTCAAATTTTGCATCGCCATAATTGATTGGATCTATCTTGTAATAACTAAAAATTACACACTTTTTATGTTTTGAATTGAAAAATAAGTTATGCAAATATTTACTTTTTTAATATTTTTATCAAAATATGTATGCACAAATTACAAATTCGGACTTTTGAAAGTTGCGTTCAAATTTTAGCAATACTTAATTAAGATATGAAAAGGTTTTAAATGCACAAATGTTAGGTTCACCAAAATGTGATATGGGAAAAAGGGACCTAAGGTCTAAGCCACACCTTGTCCTATATCATAATGGAAATGAGACTATAATTGATCTCAAACACCCACTTGGCTACTAACCTCAATAGAAGAGCCAAAATGGTGGATCAGGTTACTAGTCCTTGTTGGGGAATGTGTGTATGATGATTTGATATTTGATTAAATGACTATTAATTAATTTAATTTGAAAATAGGAAGATGCACCTAGGTTAACTATGAAAATATAGAAAACTGTTATGATTTCAACGAAACACAAAATTGAAATCCAGAAACAGAGTTCAAGAGAGTAGAGTGCAGATACAAATGAACTTGGCATATAAATCTGAGCCTAAAATGGTTGGATAGGGGCACAAGGTGCCCTATACCTAGAAGTGCAGATACTCATAATCAAAATTCAAATCTTAGACAGTCTCTTTTTGTAGGTTCTTCTCCTTTGGACTCAGTATCGAAACTTTGTTTGTTGCTAATAAATTCCACTTTCCCTAATTTTTTGACTTGTAGGACTTGAATGCTTGATTGAGAAATTAGGTCCTCAATCCTTCTCCAATTTGCTTCATATTTGTAACCTACGCTCAAGGAAGAGGGGAAAGAGTTGTGTTGTATAGGGGCTT
>VDFB02115064.1:0-18400 GCA_007258455.2 Sequoia sempervirens
AAATGCATGAAATAATAAATTGGAAAATTGAAACAACAAACTAGCTATAGCAAAAAGAAGCGTAGAAACACACTATTTAACCCTAGAAACTTTAACCTCAAACTATATAGGGAATAAGATGCTAGGATGGATGTCTTGGTCCTCCTAATGAAATTTATATGTTCTAGAAACTAGAATAGGTAGCACATAGCTTAGACGTGATTCTAGATCAAAAACCCTTAAGAGGGAATAAGACACCAATTAGGGTTAGAAGGTAGATATCTAACAATTAAATGTAGAATTGATCAACAAATAGAGAAATGAAACACACAAAAAAATTATAAGACAAAGAATTTAACATGGTTCACCCAATCTAGGCTACATATACAAAATTGTAGCCATCCAATGATTGTATTATCTAGTGCAAAACTTATTAGAATCACATGAATTATCACCTTTTTCATCATATCATAACTCCCATCCCAACCTCTTATAACAAGCTTAGAAGCTTCTAGATTAGGGTTCTACAAAGTTAGATTTTTTTTTGGTGATTTTTCCTTTTTTAGCAAGGATATATGAAGAGTGTATAGTACAACATGATCAGTCACCACATACCAATAATCTCCCACCTGGAGACTGATCAGGCTCCACACTAAACAATTTCCCACTTGGAGATTGATCCTAGATGACACCGCTGCACTTACAACTCCCACTAGAAATAAGCACCTAAGACCATGATGCTCTGTTATAATTGAATTCAACCAGCTTGAAGGCCAATTGAAGCTGAAGAAGAGCTTAGATTCTCCCTTGTCACCACCCTCATAAAAATATTCACTGTATTGACATATGTATGTATCTTTTCTAGCTTTACCTGTCCATCCTCCAACATTGACTGAATGAAATGATATATCTCTATATGTGTTTAGTTTTAGAGTGCAAGGAAAAATTCTTTGCAAGATGTATAACACTTTGGCTGTCTAGAAACAACTAATTTTCAACCTTTTTTTTTGCCAACTCTTCCATGAAAAGTTATAGCCATATCATCTCCTTTGTCACCTCTATTGCAACAACATATTTTTCCTTCATGGTGGATAAAGCAACCACCTTTAGCAACCAAGAGATCCAACTCACTATTGTCCCACCAATTGTAAATACATAACTTGTGGTAATTCACTTGGTATCTACATCCCCTACCAAATCTAAGTCAACATAGCCTTTTAAAGTATTATTAGAGCTCCCAAAACATAAAAAATTATTGGATGTACCTCTCAAATACCTAAGAATCCATTCTACCACATACCAATGCTCAACACCAGGATAACTCGTATACCTATTGAAAACTCCTAGAACATGTGCAATATTTGGTCTTTTGCATACCATGGTGTACCTTAAACTACATATAATTGAAGCATATGGTACCTTGGATATTTTTTCTTCCTCCTCTTGTGTCTTTGGAAACATATCCTAGGTCAATTTAACATGACTGGGAAAAGGTGTAATGACAACTTTTGCATTCTCCATATGAAATCTCTACAACACCTTTTCAACATAATCAACTTGAGATAAAAATAATTTCCTTTTTTTCCCATCTCTTGTAATCTTCATACCAAGGATTTGCTTTGATGCCCCCCAAATCCTTCATAGCAAATGAATTTTCTAAGTTTTGTTTTAACTCCTTTATGTGATTCATGTTAGACCTTGCTACAAGCATATCATCAACATATAAACATAAAATAATGTATCTATCATCATTTAACCTCTTAAAATAAACACAATGGTTTAGATTACACTAGATGTAGCCTTGCTTAGCCATAAAACTATCAAATTTGATATACCATTGATGAGGTGCTTGCTTCAAGCCATATAAAATTTTCTTCAATCTACACACAAGTTTCTCCTTGCCTTTGACCTCAAAACCTTGTGGTTGTTCCATAAATATATCCTCTTCCAAATCACCATGGAGAAAGGTTGATTTAACATCTAGTTGTTCCAAATGCAAATCTTTAGTAGCCACAATACTTAAAATAGTGTGTATAGAAGTCATTTTAACAATAGGAGAAAAAATATCATCAAAATCAATACCCTTTTTCTGTGCAAATCCTTTTACAACTAACCTGGCTTTAAATATTTGCTTACCTCCATCCTCTTCTTTTAGCCTGTAAACCCATTTATTTGGTAAAGCCTTTTTACCTACAGGCAACTTTCATAATTCCCAAGTCTGATTTTTTAGAAAGTAGTCCATTTCTTCTTCCATTCCATGCTCCCACTGAACCTTGGTATCCACTTGCATAGCTTCATCATAACATTTTGATTCACCAACATTAGTTAATAAAATAGAATACAAAGAGGGAGAAAATATTTTTGGAGGTATACTTATCCTTGAAGATTGTCTAACATTCAATGGAGTTTGTGGTATTTGTTGTTGTTGTTGTTGTTGTTGAAAAGCATGAGGAACCACTAAAACATCATTGTTTGGAGTATCATCTAGCACTACATAATCATTTTCTTTCTTCTCATGTAACTACAACAGATCTTTGTGCAACACTTTCTCATTGCATATGACATCCTTGTTTCTTACAATTTTTTTATTTTCAAAATCCCAAATCCTATAACCAAATCCATTAATACCATATCCAAAAAATATACATTTCTTTGATTTTGCATCAATCTTGGCTCTATTTTTAGAATCTACATGTGCAAATGTTTCACAGTCAAAGGTCTTGAGAAAAGAATAACTCAAATTTTTACCTATCCATGCTTCCTCTGGAATACCACAACCCAAAGGATTAGAGGTACCTCTATTAATTAAATAAACAACTATGTTTACAAGCTCTTCCCACATGTTTAAAGGAAATCCAACATGCAATATCATAGTCCATGCATGCTCTATTATTGTTCTATTCATGAACTCAGCCACTCCATTTTCTTATGGAGTCCTTAAGCTTGGAACCATTTTCTCCCTATGAATACCATTTGAGGAACAATAATTTTCAAACTCTTTGTTGCAATACTCATCATCATTATTAGATTTGAGACATTTTAACTTTTTACATGTCTTATTCTCAACCAAACTTCTCCATTTTTTAAAAGTTTCAAATACATCAGATTTTTTCCTAAGGAAATAAATCCATACCTTCCTAGTTGCATCATCAATAAATGTAACATAATACTGCAAGCCAGCAAGAGAAGATAGTTGGGCTAGTCCCCATACATTTGTATGCACAAGCTCTAATTTCTCATCTATGTTTTTCTTTGCATACACAAAACTTTCAAAGAAATCTATGTTAACACCTTTTAGACTTGGTAAAACATTCTTTGAATGAAGTACTTCCATACCTTTTGCACTCATATGCCCAAGTCTATTATATCATAGTGTTGATTCAGAATCCATAGAAACTATCTAATTTTATGTTTGCTTAATTGTAGCAACTATTCCTAAACATTGATTTTTATCTTCAATAGCTAAAGTAGAAGGAATCTAGTATGACATGTACAAAGATATAAGGTGCCTACTTTCACACATTTTGTTACCGCTAAGGAACCTTTTGTAACCTTCCAATTTTGATCACTAAATGTAACAACACAACCTTCATCATCTAGTTGCCCTACTAAAATTAAATTTGTCTTTAACTTTGGAACATGTCTTACCTCATGTAGTAGCCAATGATTCCCATTCTGAAAATTAATCTTGATTCTTCCCTTTCCAACAATATGACATGGTTTGTTATCTCCCAAATAAACTAGCCCAAAATCCCCTTAGACATAATCAAGAAAATAACTTCTATGGGGTATAGCATGAAATGAAACCCCTGAATCTAACACCCAAGAATCATCAACATTATCAAGGGAAAGAATCAAAGCATCCTCATTAGATTTATTACTTACCAAATTTTCCTCTTTATTTCCTTCTTTCTTGTCTTCTTTATTTTTCTGAGACCAACAATCTTTCTTTAAATGACCTAGCTTACCACAGTACTAGTAATCCCTCTTGTCTCTAGATTGATACCTTTTTTCCTTTGATTTTCCTCATGGCTTCCCATGAATTCCAAAAAAAATTCCTCTCTCCTTTGTTCTACCTCTACTTTCTGCATTCAAAACACTATCTGAAATGGATGTTCCATCTGTAACGCCCTACCATGCAACCCTAGGGGAAGTTGCAATTTACTAAACAAACGGACTATTTTTTTTTAAATAAGAACAATTAGCATATAAGCTCACTAACCATTGCCATCAAATCCCCTAAGGTTATGAGACCGTGTTACTTAAACCAAACAAGCAACATGAATTAAAACCATACCATATAATTACTTAACAATTAAAATTTACATACATTCCATACATATCAATTTATATCCAAGAATATGAAGTACCACAAGATTCCAATAATATAATTTACAACATGATTACAACACTCATTCCCTGAATGAGATGAATCCAATAAGTATGATTACATATTACAAATTCCACCTCGATAACAAATGAGGGGTAATAATATTACAATATTAACAGAAATGAATAAGGGATGACATGAAACTAGATCCCTCTAGCTCTCCAACTAGAAATCTCATCCACACAAACAAGAGGATATCTCAATGGATTAAGAAGCACATGCCACCCAACCGCGTGGAACCCAAAGGTCCCACTCCCTCTGTGCTAGGAGATAGTAATAAGGAATTCCTACACAAGACCATCTACCACTAGACATAGGCTAAATCATCACTGAACTAAAACAACAACAACCACAATATTACTTAACACAAGGTTACCATGCTTCCAGAGAAAAATGATCATGTACATCACTCAATAACTGACTGACTGTTGACGTAGGAAGAGTGTCATGCATAAATTTCCATGAGTTACCCTAGCTTAACCTTCCTAGGCTATCGGGCCCCTATCTTGGGTTACCTTGGCTTGCCTCTACCAGTCGCTAGACCCTCATGCAAAACTATGTCTCATCTCATCTCGAGCCCTATCATTCACTTTCTTCACGAGAGAGGCATTCCTTATCTTTGTTAGTGTGAAAGATCCCCATTAATTCTTTTAGATTATCACTTGGTTAAACTCTAGGTGAGTTACCTTGGCGCCCCTTTATGTGTTGGACCCCCACAAAGAGCCACTCTCCTATCAACAACACACACAGTGAAAACCACAATAGGTAACTAGATAATACGACCTCTCCAATCCAAGGAGGAAAAAAATCAAGGAAACTCACTCCAAACACTAGAGACAACAAGGTCAAAACCCTCTCCAAACACTGGAGGCAACAAGGTCAAATCCCTCTCCAAACACTGGAGGAAACCAAAGTACAAAAACCCACTTCTTCCAAAGGAGGTACAAATCACATTACCCTCTCCTATTCCCAAGGAGGCACAAATTCCCATTTGTGGAAACCAGGTACAACCACATAATACAACTCTTCGCAAATCAAACCACTACAAGAAACATCCCATCCTAGAGAACTCCTCTGGAAGACTTACTAGACAATTAACCCTATTTTCCCAACATTGAGAATTAAAGAAACATGATATAAAAAGCATTCCAGGCAACTCAATATCTAATCTTAGGGTTTCCTAAACCCAGTCAATCACATTTTTGGCTACTTGCATTTATTCAATCAAATACACCAAATTCATTTCACAACATTGAATTATATAAAAAAAGCAATCATCTACCCTAAGTTTTACAGTCATATTCTATAATCCAAACATTTTAAATAAATAATGTCATTGGATTAAAATTAAAACAATTATTTACGCTAAGTTCTGCAATCGTATTCTATTATTAAAACATTTGGATAATTAAACATTTAGATCAAATAAATTAGTCTTTATTTCAACTTCGCATTAAATAAATCAACTACATCTCATCTGATTAAAATAATTCATTCATTAGCTCTAAGTTTAACAATTATATTCATAATCAAAATATTTTAATAAATAAACATTTAATTAAATTACTTAACCTATATTTCAACACAGAATAAATTAATTGATCAAAATCAATATTTAAATAAAACGTTTGATCATACATCAATTTCATTTCGTCTATACAAATGAGATGATCATTTCAAGTTCCTACTTTAAATATTAAACATCATTTCAACATATGCCTCTAAAACATTATTTTTATATTCTAAGATTTCTTGATTATCCATAATAATCAAAAAATGAAATTTTTAAATAAAGATATTTGATTTTAAAATTAGCTTTTCAAATAATCATTAAATTATGGGCATGTGCAGGATCATGGTATGCCAAAAAGTGGCAATGGAGAAAAAATTACGTGTTTCATCGACTTAAAAATGTGAAAATACTGAGTTGACTTTATGTGGCTTGGGTGTCAATACACACTACCGAAGCAAAGCCCAAACCTAGATTTCCAAATCGGATATCCGATTTGTGACACACAAATATATTTCCATTTTGGCCTGATTAAAACTCATTTCACATTTGCTTAACCGCGGGCGCATAGTGAAAACTTCATTCTACAAATCAGATATCCGATTTGGCACAAATCCATCTTCAAAAGGGTAGATTCTTGATTTTTCTTTGCTCTAATCAAATTTTCAATTAGATTTGTGTAATTTTAGTTGATTTTTTTCAAAATAGGGTTTTTGATAGATTTTTTATGAAAAATTTGAGTTTAGTATGGATTTTGATGAAAATTGAATGTTTGTAATGGATTTTGATTTAAAAATAGTGTTTTTTATGTATTTGGATTAAAAATTAGAGAATTTTATAGATTTTTGTTAAAAACTTGGGTTTTTGTTGGATTTTTTAAAAAAACTAGGGTATTTTTATAATATTTTCACTTATATTGTCTAATTATAATTAGATTAATTTTTTTTTAATTTTAATCAGGCATTATGGTTGCTAACAATGAAAATGCACAAATGCCAAATGCTCCACCACCTCCACAACCATCAATTGAAGAATTAATTTCTAAAAAATTGCAACAATTAAGGGGCATTTCTGAAGTTTATACGAGAGTCCCTCAATTATTTGAGATGTCAAACACAATGAAAGAAATAATTAAAAACATAGAAACCCTCTCCTCACAACATAATGCCTTTCATTCATGGCAAGAAAACATGAGAAAATATTATGCATGTGGATTGTCCTATGATGATGTGAAAGATCTCAGAATAACCAAAGACCAAATAGCCTCTTTATTTGTTAACCCCCGCACTGGTTTGCCCATTAATGTTAATAAAACAAAACTTTCTATAAAATGGTGCAATCATAGAGACGTTGTAGAAAATTTTTGGGATCGTTGGTGTATGGTTTTTTTGAAACCACCGAACAATAATTGTGATATACCATTTTACTTATAAAAAAATTATATGCTGAGTTTGTGTTAGGGCATCATGTCAATTACTTTGACATTAAACCCTTCCAGGGCGTTGGTGGATGTATGCCCCAAGATAGACCAGGGGCAGTTAGAGTAATACCATGCCCATAAGTTCCCCTCCCTCACCTTCCTCTACCACCTTTAGTATACCATCTAGATATTATGCAGGATGTGGCCACACAGACTATCCACGATATTCACTCTTTGAGTGGTCTTTTGGTTTTGATGCTTCTGTAGTAGCTTAGCCACATTCTGGTGATGTTTGTGATGGCTCGAGTGCTGTTGCATCATCCTCATCAGGTCCACATATCTGTGTACCACATACTTGCTCCATGTGCCGCCAAATATGCTTGGGTCCTCTTGTACAGCCTACAGAGCATCCCTTAGACACTTCTGATTATGACTTCCATGATGTGGACATTATAGATCAGATGTAGGGGAGTGGAGTACACCGTACAGAGTCCTCTCCTGCTAGAGAGGGGGACATTGGAATAGTGATACAGGTAAAATTTAAGTTGTGAATTCATAACTTGCATTTATTTTTAAATGAATATTAATAAGAGATAGTATAATGTACTAATATTTATTTACATGGTCTATTTAATAGTTGATGTCCGAGGAGGAGCTGACACAAGTGATAGATAGCACCCGGAGGGCCATTTCATTTGGCCTCGACACATAGTATATATTTTTTCACTCACTCATTTACATTTATTTATTATATACTTTCTTGTCATTTGAATTGTCATTAATGAAATTATATAATAACTTATATGTTTATCTTATTTTCCTCTTGTACAAAATACCTTGTGCGAGTGAGGTGCAGCCTTGTCCAAATTATGGAAGTGTAATGTTGGATAAGGGGAAGGTAATTGAACTCAAATTTGATTGAATTAAGAATTTTAAGATCTTATATTGATTATACATACATTGACATAGATTGGTAGTTTCATATGTACTTGTCATTTTTATGTGCAGGAATTATGAGCTATACATCCTTGTTGACAAGTGACACAATGCCCGAAGCAGTACATATTGGAACACTTGAAGGAGTAGGTGTTGAAGCACCTCAAGGAGGAGGTGAAAAAACACCTAAAGGAGATAAAGAGAAAGATCAACCTAAAGAAGTATGTGTTCATTTTATTTTGTGTTTGGTATTTATATGTTCCTATTACTGACAATTGTATGCTAACTTGGATCACTTTTATGTTTTTGTTCACCTATATAGATTGAAATTACAGAAGATGGTTTGGTCAGTTCTTTGAGAGGGGCATATTCTAGGACTCCTGATCCTTTAAAGAGACAGATATTTCAGGTAATAAAGATTACAATTTTAGATTTCAATTATAATTTAATGTATATTGATTTTGATGTTAATTATTCGATTTTAAATTATATAGTATAACTAATCTCAATTGTGGTTTGACTTTTTCTTGTGTAGCTACCTTCAAAGGCAACAAGTGCTTCAAAGAGGCTCCATTTTGATGATCCACCAGTAGTTTAGGATGAGATAGACATTTTGGCATGTAAATTTTGAATAGATACCAAGATGGCATATGCCACATATTGTAAAATTTTGTTTGAGTTGGCATTGATGCCATTTTTGTATATGGACATACACTTGATTATTGGATAATTTGATATATAGAAGTTGACAATCGAAATTTAATTACCTCCTCATGTGCATAATTAAACTCTTTGAAATTTTAATCAAGTGAGCAATGGTTAAATATCTTGATGTACAATAGCATAAAAAGAATGGTTATATTATGTAGTTTATTCATATTGTTGATTACATCGCATTGCACATCTTTCAAACTCAAAGCATTACTTCACATTGCATAAGTAACAACTAGATGTTGATAGATGAAAAATTTCAATTACAATATAGTTTTTACAAAGTCAACCTAGCAGTTATGCAATTACTTCACATTACATAACTAATAATTAAAAATTTATTCATATTATTGATTACATTGCATTGCACATCTTTCAAACTCAAAGAATTACTTCACATTGCATAAGTAACAATTAGATGCTGATAGATGAAAATATTTCAATTATAGGCATGTTTCCCCCTCATTCCACACACTATGCAACCATTTACTTGCGGTGTAGGGGCCGAACAATGGAGAAAACATGTAAAAATAATATATATATGTAGCCTAGAAGCATGAATTAGTACCAATATTAATACATCACCATTGATTACCTTGAAGTAGAGATTTGAATCAACATCATTCTTCAAGAAGCCCAAACTAGACAGGTACCGATCAATCCTTTCATACCATGCACGAGGAGCCTGCTTAAGACCATACAAGGCCTTCTTCAGATTACACACATGTGACTTCTTCCCATGAACCTCAAAACCATTAGGTTGCTCGACGTAAACTTCTTCCTCAATCACGCCATTGAGAAAAGTTTTCTTCACATCCATTTGATGAATCTTCCATCCTCTTGATGTAGCAAGGGCAATGATAGTTCTGACAGAAGTGTAACGAGCAACAAGAGCAAATGTTTCTTCATAATCAACTCCCTCTTTCTGAGAAAACCACTGTTGATCAACCAAGTGTTGGTGTCAGTGGGTACATTACTTGACAATGCTGAGCAAAAAAAATATTCATTCTTCTGTGGAGAAACATCATCTACATCTGGAACAGAGGCTTGATGCTTAGGTCTATCTGAAAAATGTTTGGAAAAGTGACCAAACTTATCACACCTAAAGCATTGAATTTTTTCAATTCACAATGAAGGTCTAGACAATGAAGCTATTTTATTTGGGTTGAAGATCAAACAAACTGTAAAAGGAGACAAGGGGTCAGAATTTCTAATCTACTTCCTAAGAATTCAAGAGACGGTATTGACTTGGTGAAATGAAACCAAACTTTGTTTCACCATGCAGGAATCTCGCCAACTATGCAAAGCCATGGCAATCTTCAAGGAAATATGCTTATGGTTTTCATATCATGAATAAATACCTTCCAATCGAACAATATTTATCCAGACAGAAGTTAAGAATCCACAGAGTAAGCTTGGGCTAACTTTAGGAAAATTTTATTCGAAGTGTAATCTAATTCTAATCTATCTCCAATCTATGGTGGAAAAGTTATGCAACCATGCACACTATTTGACAATAAAAGTGGTTCAAATCAAATCATGCATAAGAGCTTTTTATTATTAGAAATAGTCTATCACAACAATTCTATACACTGTCTCCACCCTTTACAAATGAGGAGCGAGCTCAATTTCACTTTAAGGCTGGCAGACTTCCTCTTTTCTCTTTCCATTTCAGACTTAACATGCTGAGGGGACTTCACTCATTCACTTTCCATGTTCATATTCTTCTAAGTGCGGACACTCATTATCCTCTTGAAGCGGATTTGGAAAGATTCCATATTTTATGCCATGTCACTCTTTGGTAAGCATGGACCTTGTCAAGTTTCATGGCCAAGACATGTGGTGGACTTCAATCATGTTTGACACATCCCTTTCTTTTGTACCCAAATACGCCAAATCACTCTGAGCTACATTGGACCGGCAATTTCCCTTAAGAGTCCAAAGTGCTAAAAGGAAACAATATTTGAAGGGCTATTTCTTAGAGACCGTGGGGCATACAGACACTCCGTTGGAGGCTACAGGATTGTGTTGCGACCATCTATGAAAACCTCTCTCGGTTTTTGCTATCTCAGAGGCATTTTTCTATGGTGATGACTTTTCAGTGGAGGGAAAAGTTGCCAGATGCAAGCAGTGTAAAGTTGCAAAGTAGTGCAACTTTCATTCCGCAACTCGTACGACCAAACAGACTATTCCAACACATATGTATGGGTATTTTTATGCTAGGGATAGTCCTCTTTTGCACCCAAATATGCCGAATCACTTCGAGCTACATTGGATCGACGATTTCCCTTAAGAGTCCAAAGTGCTAAAAGGAATCAATATTTGAAGGGCTATTTCTTAGAGACCGTGGGGCATACAGACTCTCCATCGAAGGCTACAGGATTGTGTTGGGACCATCTACAAAAATTTCTCTCATTTTTTGCTATCTCAGAGGCATTTTCCTGTGGTGATGACTTTTCATAGGAGGGAAAAGTTGCCAGATGCAAGCAATGTAAAGTTGCAAAGTGGTGCAACTTTCATTCCGCAACTCGTACGACCAAAAGGACTATTCCAACACGTCTGTATGGGTACGTTTATGCTAGGGATGGTCCTCTTTTGCACCCAAATACGCCGAATCACTCCGAGCTACATTGGATCGGTGATTTTCCTTAAGAGTCCAAAGTGCTAAAAGGCAGCAATATTTGAAGGGCTATTTCTCGGAGACCGTGGGGCATACAAACTCTCCATCAAAGGCTACGGGATCATGTTGGGACCATCTACAAAAACCTCTCTTGGTTTTTTCTATCTCGGAGGTTTTTTCCAGTGGTGATGACTTTTCAGTGGAGGGAAAAGTTGCCAGATGCAAGCAGTGTAAAGTTGCAAAGTGGTACAACTTTCATTCCGCAACTCATACAACCAAACAGACTATTCCAACACATCTGTATGGGTACATTTATGCTAGCAATGGTCCTCTTTTGTACCCAAATATGTCAAATCACTCCAAGCTACATTGGACCGATGATTTCCCTTAAGAGTCCAAAGTGCTAAAGACAGCAATATTTGAAGGGCTATTTCTCGGAGACTGTGGGGCATACAAACTCTTCATCGGAAGCTACATGGTCGTGTTGGGACCATCTAAAAAAACCTCTCGGTTTTTTCTATCTCGGAGGCGTTTTCCAATGGTGATGACTTTTTAGTGGAGAGAAAAGTTGTCAGATGCAAGCGGTGTAAAGTTGCAAAGTGGTACAACTTTCATTCCGCAACTCGTACGACCAAACAGACTATTCCAACACATCCGTATGGGTATGTTTATGCTAGGGATGGTCCTCTTTTGCACCCAAATACACCAAATCACTCTGAGCTACATTGGACCGGCCATTTCCCTTAAGAGTCCAAAGTGTTAAAAGGCAGCAATATTTGAAGGGCTATTTCTTAGATACCATGGGGCATACAAAATCTCTGTCAGAGGCTACGAGATCGTGTTGGGACCATCTACAAAAAATTCTCTCGGTTTTTTCTATCTCGAAGGTGTTTTCCTATGGTGATGACTTTTTAGTGGAGGGAAAAGTTGCCAGATGCAAGCAGTGTAAAGTTGCAAAGTGGTGCAACTTTCATTCCGCAACTCGTACGACCAAACAGACTGTTCCAACACGTCCGTATGGGTACGTTTATGCTAGGGATGGTCCTATTTTTCACCCAAATATGCCGAATCACTCCGAGCTACATTGGATCAACAATTTCCCTTAAGAGTCCAAAGTACTAAAAGACAGCAATATTTGAAGGGCTATTTCTCGGAGACCGTGGGGTATACACTCTAGAGGCTACGGGATCATGTTGGGACCATCTACAAAAACTCTCTCGGTTTTTCTATCTTAGAGGCATTTTCCTATGGTGATGACTTTTAGTAGTGGAGGGAAAAGTTGCCGATGCAAGTAGTGTAAAGTTACAAAGTGGTGCAACTTTCATTCCAAGAACTCATAATGACCAAACGGACTATTCCAACATGTCCATATGGGTACGTTTATGCTAGGGATGGTCCTCTTTTGCACCCAAATATGCTGAATCACTCCGAGCTACATTGGATCAGTGATTTCCCTTAAGAGTCCAAAGTGCTAAAAGGCAACAATATTTGAAGGGATATTTCTTGGAGACTGTGGGGCATACAGACTCTCCATTAGAGGCTACAGGATTGTGTTGGGACCATCTACAAAAACCTCTCTCATTTTTTTCTATCTCAAAGGTGTTTTCCTATGGTGATGACTTTTCAGTGGAGGGGAAAGTTGCCAAATGCAAGCAGTGTAAAGTTGCAAAGTGGTGCAACTTTCATTCCACAACTCGTACGACCAAATGGACTATTCCAAAACGTCTGTATGGGTATATTTACACCAGGGATGATCCTATTGTAATTGTAAATGCTAAAAGGTTGGATCAAGCTTGTGTAGGTTATAACAACGTCATCTTTAATTGTAATTGTCATCTTAAATAGTATTACAATATAATAATAATAATAAAACCATGTTCTAAAAAACTACCATCAAGGTGATAGGTTAAGTATGATAAAGAATCTAGTTTTATTCCTTATGTTGAGATCAACTCTTTTCACTATGTTTATGCCACATGCTATTATCATTCACACCTACAAACCTTATTATTGTGCAATCACAAGAGTTAAAGAGGTTTGAATAACATTATATCTTACAGTTTAAACTTCTTTCCCTCTAACTTTAGGAAGCCTTGGTAAATTTAATACCTTGACTAGATGACTAAGATACATATTATAACCTAATTTTTAATGATTTGTGTTTTCTAATACATTTAGATAGCATCAAGGGATATTCTATTATCAAATTAGTTGAAGAAATTAGTCCCATGTTTTATTGTTCTTTTAAAAGGACTACATATTTACATTCTTAATTTGGAGAAGACATTAGATATAATTTTGTTTTGCAACATACTCTCATATTAAGGGATTAAGATACAATATAAGGAGAACAAATGGATAAAACCTACAAGTTGTTTTATAACCTAAATGGAATTGTAAAAAATATTAGGCTAGGATCTAAAAGGATATTTTGAATGGGAAAATTCTTTAACTTTACATTACATAAAACACTATTTGTAGAGTATTGTGTACTCAACTATATTTATGGTATGGTTCTCTTTCTATACCTGGTATATGAGAAGAATTTATACAAGTATCTATTTAGGCCTCCAATAGAGGGTCAATACATGTCTAACATGTATGGTGCACTCTTCATGTGGACAAGAGCATAGTAGATGTCAAAGTTATATATGAACTTAATGAATGTAATTTATTATATATAAATAGGAGATATTACAAAACCTGGTTCAAACGAGCATACCGGTAGGAAAGAACCAGGAAGAAAACCTCCGGTTGTAGCTCGATTAATTACAATAAGTTACTATAGAATTGTCTCAATACACAGTTATGCCCTTCTTACATTGTTTCACATTTCAAAATTGAAATTTTACAAAATTTTCCTATTGGAGGCATTCAGGGCACAGTCTTCCACAAGAGTAGTATGTTCACATTCTAGACTAACAAGCACCTGTACAAACCATCAAGCTAGCAGTTAAAATACATACAATAGAAAAGATGCTTAGAATAAAAGATGCTTAGAATAACCAATCTATATTACTGTAATCTTTTGCATACCTCTCCCAAAGGATCAAAGCTAGCTATTGTTGCAGCAGGTCCATGATCAATCCTGCCAAAAATATCGCAAAATTTTTCAAATGAGAAATCTATATTGTCACAATAGAAAACATGGTTAGACTAACAAATCTATATTAATCTAAACAACCTGAATGATGATGAATTGGTAATGCAAACTATAAAAAATGCTTAGAATAACCAATCTATATTACTGTAATCTTTCACATACCTCTTCGAAAGGATCGAAGTTGGCTATTGTAGCAACAGGTCCATGATCAATCGTACCAAAAATATCGCAAAATTTGTCAAATGAGAAATCTATATTGTCACAATAGAAAAGATGGTTAGACTAACAAATCTATATTAAATTATAATGAAATTAACCATAATGAACCTAAGCATTTTACCTTCCATTCTTGAAAATACTATTCAAGTGTTCCTGAAGGGTCATCCCTTTGCTTAAGAGTATCCAATATTGCTTCATGATTAGCATTACTAAGTGTCCATAGTTGTTTTGTCTTTGGTCTGGCATGATGCTTGAACAACATAACATTTGTTGCTATAACAAGGTGCGAATACATGAGAATGGTTTTGTGTTTCTCATAGTCTTCAAATGTAGGTATGCCATTATTTCTAACCATATATGTTCGCAACCAAGTTCCTACAACCACAACTGAACCTGTAGGAAACATGAACCCATCATCATCTTCCATCAGTTGTGTTAGCTTATGCTTTACTTGCACACATCGAGCCAACCAATGGTCTGATCTCTCTTCATTCCCCTATGGTGCAACAACTGCAAAAACATGTCCTGGCTGTAGCAGATCTAAAAGTTAGTGGTAATCGACTGAACTTTCCATTATGTCATTTCTCATGGATATTGTTTGAGATAATGGAGTTAGATACTATGGAACCCATGTATCCACCCACTCACTTGACTCACATTGATCCCACTCACACTAAATACAACTTTGTCAAAAATAAGCCAAATCTCATGTCCAAATGGTTCATGTGCTTGCATCTGAGCTTCAAAATGAATGCATCTTTGAAGAATATTTGATTGTATGAAAATCCAATCTACCTCCCACTGTACTCTCCTCAACCAACCAAAAGAATCTACACACTGTTGAATCAAGTGTCCCTCCCTGTGACAATGTTGAACTACACCAATCAATAATAGAATGTGCATCACTAAATTTTTCTCCTAAAATCTTCAATTGCTCCTTAACTAGAGCTCTTTTTACACATGCACCTACTCCATCATGCTCCCCTTTCCCATTCCTAGCTTCAAAAAAACTCCAAATATGAGGTACAACCCTCTCTACATGCATTCTACTCAACCAATAAAACATACGAGCATTCTTGAATTGACCTGTGCAGTTATCTGACCAAATGAGATGTCGGCCCATTGCTATATCATTCTCCTACAAGAACTCAAAAAAATTCTCAAAGCAATGTTGGACATGCTCAGATGAGTGAGATCTATCATCACTCATATAAAAATGATACTCTCTTATTATCTTTCGATCGTCCTTTGTACTATCAAGTGCATGTCTAAATGTTATGTGGAAAAATATAGCAATTTGAATGGAATTGTAATACTGAGATTGCACCTCGTTTTGTGGTTACAATGTGTATTTTTCTGCAAAATCAACCACTGATATAATAGTGCCAATCGGAAAAGAGTCCTTACACATTCTAAATTGTTGATGCAACCAATGAGACCTATTATTATGCCTTGCATACTTGTAGAAGAGATTGTCCTTAAAATATGAAATAAAATCAGCAACACTGCATTCTTTTGAAACCAACTCACATCTAGAACCTTCACCTCCACTCTGCAAAGTATATTTGACTATCTCATATCTCTTTTTCTCAACAAGCTTCTTTCCAAATTCATGTTGGGAACCCTCATGAAAACATTGAACAAACTTTGACAAGCCACCACATTGTGAGCACTTTGCATTTAAACAATCATTTCTATAGAAAAAACAACCATCATCTCTAGAACATAAAAAATGATCTAACAAGTCCCTTGATGATTTCGGAAGATGCATTTGACCACACTCCTACAACATTTCATTAGTATGCAAAATAGAACGGATATAGCATAATAGTTCATGGTACATTGAAAACTCCACATGGTATTTGCAACAACAAGTATTACAAATTTTAAGAGGCATACAATAAAATGGCTTCAAACCTTCAAAAGTCCTTTGCGAGATTTCCATATTTGGATGTGTTTCAATAAATTTTTTGAACAACATTGTTTGGCTTGATTCCAAGAAATGTTTAGGATGTGGTGTATGGTCTTGATTTCCAATTCTTAACTTTAAAACATCCTTTGCATTGGGTGATACTCTAGAATGGTTCGTGTTGTATGAAAAGTCTTCTAGCCTACAATTGAATGGTTCGTGTTGACCTCTTGCCTTCAAAATTGTTTATAATGTTCTCATCGATTTCAATTAACCATTTAGGGGTTTTTGAAAGTCTTGAGTTTGGAATATGTCTTTCTTCCACACAAGGTTCTTCATTTCTCATGTAATTTCGTGAAACATAATTTACACTTAGTCCAATATTATGTTCAACATCTTCATTTCCAATATTTTCACCTTCAATTTGAATAATTTCATTCCCAATTTCAGCACCATATTCAACATCTTCAAATCCAACATTTTTACCTTGAAAATTTTCATTATCAATTTCAATATTTTCATTTCCAATTTGAATATCATGTTCAACATCTTCAATTCCAACATTTTCAGCTTGAATATTTTGAGTATCAATTTTAACATTTTCATTCCCAATTTCAATATCATGTTCAACATTTTCACCTTCTACATATTCAATTTCCTCTTCACTAGAAAGACCAAAGGACTCAGATTCACCAATATTTAACATACCTTGTCTTCTCTTCCTATGACCTTCTTTATCTTTTTGTCTATATGCTTCAATTTGTTCTTTTGTAAGGTTTCTCTTACGTTTATGCTTCCGACAACTACTACTCCCCATTATACCTCATAAAAGATGTTGAAAAATCACAGTTTCTGACAAATTTGAGTGGAAGATGCTCCAAAAAGTTCATCTTTGTCCCTTCCTCTCTAAACCGTGTGTTTGTCACTTGCAAAGCCTACAAAAAGAATGTAGGGTCCTTTGGAATGCAAAAAAGGGGCCATATGGGGTTTTCCTATGGCCTACAAATCGGATATCTAAAAAAAATCCGATATCTGATATGTAGAACTCTGAAAATAAAGAAATTTTTTAATGCTCCCCAACGGCACAATTTTAGTGTTTCAAATCAGATATCTGATTCAAATCGGATATCCAATTTTTGCATGCATAACTTTACAATAATTAGGTGGACATTGGGCAAGAGAGAGAGAGAGAGAGTGAGAGGGAGAGAGAGACTTGAGAGGGGGAGAGGGGTAGGAGGGAGAGACTTGAGAGAGAGGGGGGGGAAGTGAGAGGGGAGGGGGGGAAGTGAGAGGGGAGGAGGGGGAAAAGGGGAGAGTGAGGGAGAGATAATTAGGAGGGGGAACATAGAGGGGAATAATGTGTGTGTGAGAGAGAGAGAGAGAGAGAGTTCACTAGGAGGGGGAGGGAGAGATAGAGATAGTTCATTAGGAGGGGGGAGGGAGAGAGAGAGAGAGAGACATATAGGAGTGAGTGAGAGGGAGAGAGAGACTTGAGAGAAAGACAGAGGAGGGAAGTGAGAGGGGAGGAGGGGAAGAAAGGGAGAGTGAGGGAGAGATAATTAGGAGGGGGAGGGAGAGGGAGAAAGGGGAAGAAGTGGAGAGA
>VDFB02115066.1:0-26798 GCA_007258455.2 Sequoia sempervirens
GGTCTACAAAGATCTAATAACCTCTTCATATTACATATATATGTTTTGTGAGATCTAGTGATTATAGTATTTTTGGTTATATTGGCAATAATTTTTACTAATCCAACATATTTAGGAGGCTTGAAAAAATCAAGATTGGATTTTGTTTCATCAATATTGGAGATCATTTTGAAAATTTTGCAAGTGGGGATTTGAAGCTCAGATGTGGAAAATAGGCTTTTCCTAGAGCATTTTCGATAAAAAAGGACCTTTCCATTGTGTTCAAGAGGTCGACGAGACAAATTTTGATATAAAATTCACCCATATTTAGTGTCAAGAGCCACTAAGGAAAAAAAAAATCAAGAAGGTTGTACATCCCCCCAACTATAGGTCGTACAATTTTTTATTAAAAAAATAATGAAAAATTTGCATAATTGGAATTTTTTATTCAAAATTTCCAAAACAAAAAATATTGTGCTTAGTGATTTGTGCTTGAGTGCTTAAATGCTTCACATAAGCGCTAGCACTAAGGGAATTTTTTTCCTAGTGCTTGGTTCTAAAGAACGAAGGCCCTACAGCTTAAGGTCGCAGCCACAGACTATAGTGAACTAAGTTGCCAACTGGCGGTCACCCAAATCGCCAAAATTTTTTATTTAACCACTAGTGGTCTAAGTAAAACCACCACCAAATTTTTTGTAGTGCCACCAACTCACTGCCCAATGGCCATCACCACCGGCAGTGCCACCCAACGGCCACCAAGGCCCTCCAATAGGCCAAATTGGGCCTTTTTCAAACTTGCATAACATTTTCCACAATGTCCATTTTTTCAAAACACGATATCACCAGAAAGTTGGAGAGGAGTAATTATCCAAAAGTTATTGAAAATATTATTTGCCACTTTTTACCAGATACTTCAGGTTGAAACTAGTTGTTGCTAATTTCTTCAACATGCCATCACTTTCACCCTCAGTGCTTCAATTTTTGGAAACAAATAGGATTTGGAAAGGTGGTAAGAGAAATACACATATATAAGGCTATTTTTTATATTTTGTCTTAGGTTTATTTTGTATTAGAATTTGTAATTTTGAATATTTTGAGCTTATTGATTATTATATCTTGGAAAAGGCTTTGTAATCATGCCTCCGATGCACTAAACTATAAAGTGCCAACCTTATAATATTTGAGGGGTGTCTTTTGATACTAGTGAAAAGGGTGGGGGTTTTCTTGGCATTCTTGTGTTCATTTTATTTCTGCACTTTCTTTTGCATTTCTTCAGCATGACTTCAACAATAGTTCCTACTCTAATTGCATACAACTATTTTGAGTGGAAATCACAAATGAATATTCACTTAAAAAGTCTTGGTTTGCATACAATAGTAATGGGACTTGAAACTAAACCGGCTAAAGATGAAGAAAATCCTAAGTGGTTTAATAGATGTGATGAATCATATGGAGCATTGTGTTTATCTATATCTCCTAATTTTATATTTCATATTAAATCTTTGAATACTCCAAATGAAATAAAAAAAAAGCTAGAATCTCTTTTTGGCACTCAAGATTCTATGAGAGGTCATATGTTGGAGAATGAACTAACTAGTTTAAATCCAGGAAAATACAACACAATTCAATATTTCTTCGCCAAATTGAAATTGCTAAGGCTACAACTGCAATAATATGAAATTACTAAGAAAGATAAACAATTGATTCTAAGTATTCTCTCAAATCCAAGTTCTAAATATTCAATTATTGTTTCTCTATTTTATGCTACTAAGGATGCACTTGGTTCTCAATTCACTGTGCCATGTTTGGATGATTTTGCTACTTCTTTCACATGGGAGCAAGATAAAATAATCCAAATGGGCACTCTTAAGTCTTTGAAGTCACATTCCTTGGCTACCAACCATGACACAAATTACCAGCAAGGAAAAAGTAATAATAAGGATAAGAAATAAAAGAATGGCAAAGAGAAGAAGGATTAGAAATCAACTACTCCAAAAGCATCTAATGATACCTCATCTTTAGAAGGTGACAAGACTAAGAAAGATAAGGTCAAATGTTCCTATTGTAAAAGACCTAGTCATGATGAGCACAAATTTTTGAAGAAATATGTAGATTACTTGACACACCTATCTTCTCACCTCCTCATTTGTGTCTATGTATGCAAGGATTGATCATTGTATTATAAACTCTTCATTTTATATTTGATAGACATACTATTGTGTATATTTTTTTCACTTGTGGAAGTTTGTTTCATGCTCTTGATCTTGCATTCTCCAACATGGTATTAGAGCCATAAGAGCACATTCCTTCCCACATCGAGGTGGATCCTACATATAGACTTATCAACGAGTGTCATATAGAAAAATGGACATCATTGTCATATCTAGAAGACTTGAGAAAAGGAAAAATACCTTTTATTTCATCAATTTTACAATTTTTGGACCATTGTACCTATTTTCAAAAGTTGTAAAAAACAAAAAATATTAGTAGAGGGCTAATATACCCTCTTCCAATCTACTCATTACGATAGATATTTGCACTAGAGATTTTGGCTATTTTGGCCTATTGTGCAGAGTTTTGGCCTATCTGACATATTGTTGCAAGAAAATTGTTGTAGTTTGTGGCCTATTCAGCCTGTTTGCAAGTTACTACTAAATGTTTCTTTTCCTTTTTTTTGGGTTTGTTCATTGTGTTTGGAAAATATTGGTGTTTGAAGTTTTTTTTTTTTTTATGACATTTCAAGTTTTCAGGGCTTCCCAATCGGGTGCCATCGTCATCTTCCTAGGCAGCCTCCATCAACCTGCTCAAGGATTCACGGCCTCCTTGAGCTCTTCTATATAGACCACTGCGTAATTCCCTCCTCATGGATCTTGCAATTTGCAACCCTCACGTAGACCAACAAGAGGTGGCATATCATTATTTTTTTATGGTAAATACCTTGAGTTGCGCCTCTATTGACATTGTTCGCCTTTTGAAGGCTCGCCCTTCACCTGCACCCTGTTCAAAGCTTTACACTAGTGACTCTTTGTGGAATGTTTATTTTCTTCAAATATCCCTACATAGACTTGATATTTGTGACTCAAACCTCCCACACCTTGGTTTAGAGGCCCCATCGACCTGCTTCATGGTGTGAAGAGGCAGCTTATCCACTCCAACCACGACCTTTCCAATTCCACGTTGCCTTCTACAAGAATCCCACGGGAAATTTTTGGCTTGTGCAACATCAAAAGTCTATGAGGTGATTAAAATTTTAAAGGTTGTGAAAATAAATCATGCCAATCTGCCTGTGCTTGGTTTTCAACATGCATTTACCATCTGTCATGGCCTTCACAGTTGAAGGATCTACGCATAAGCTTTGACCACGCAAGGGCACCATATATCACGGGTTTATTTGTTGTTATTTATAACCACAACATTTAAAATGGTCAACGTCACCTCCATCACTGGTAGACTGTGTATGGAGGCATAGCCAACATCTCTATTCAAATATGCCTTGTTCTATACAACATCAAATACTCACTGGCATTTATTATGGCAGCCCACATACTCTCCTTGAACTCTGGCTTTGCATGTATTCATTATGGCTAGATTGTTCTCCTTCCTCGCCTTTTTGGTGTGGCGTGTAAATTCCCTTCTCTAACAAGCACCTAAAGGACGGATCAAACTCCCACTTGGCACATGGTATTTCTATCTCTTAGATCAGGTCTTTACACCATCTCACCACCTCTTGGTGTGATCAGACCAAAGAATTTTTCCAACGCCCATTGGACCCGGTCAAACCATGACCCACTTGGAACTTATTATAATTTTTGGTTAACATTTTTTTCTAAATTTATCATAGTTGCAACAATTAATTTTATATGTTAGCAGCCAAACTATCAGACTTTCGCAAAGTGCTTAAAAGGGGGCTTTTTTTCGTTTTTGCATAACTTATGGGGATTTTTTCAATTGTAAATAGTCTTTGAAAAGTTGGTTTCGTGCTAACATTTTTATGTTGAGATATTTTGGAAATTGTGCTATTTTAATACTTTTTTAATCCTCTGAAGTCAACATTGTAAGTGAATTTCGATGAGGCATAACTTTTACCCCATTTATCAAATTTTTACAAACTTTTTTAACTTCTATCAAAATTTTGCAAAGAATTCATTTTTTATTGTAATTTTAAGATTTGGGTTACCATTTTATCACATTTTGTAAAAATCACCATGCATTGTAAGCAGTCAATTTGGCATCTGATCTTTATAACTTGTAAGATTTTCTTACACATTATTTAGAGGGGGGGGCTACAATCAAAACTAATCATAACCGGGGGCTCTCTGAATCAAGGGGCAATATAGGTGTTTCTTTTTTTCTGCTTTTTCAGGAATTTTGCATTTAAAACACCATTTTTACCCATTTTCTCTTATCCGGGAAGCATTATTACATATCAAAATATAAATTCAAATTCTCCAAATGCCTTGACATTCAAACACTCATGGAAATGAAATTAAAAAGCAAAAAATATGAAATCCCATCACACCAAAATTCAAAAATTCATAAACAAAACTAAACCTCCTTTTTTGGTTGATGTTGATTGCTCATTCGCCTAGGATGCTCCTGCATCATATTTCATGTGCTACAATGCATGTGAGTGTCAATATGATCTCTCCACCCTTAGCATGTAATGCCATAAATTTCTAAATATGAGATTGATCAAGAATATAAATGATAGGCTACTAGCCCCACTAACTATATGATCTTAAAGGACCCACAATCCTTAATGTAAACTTAGATATTTTCCCATAATGAATAAAACTTTTACATAATCAAACCCATAGGAAGAATTTGTATCCCATAGAGAAGTGCCTATCAACTCTCTTAGAGTTAATATACTTTTTCTAGCAATCTTAAGCCTCATAAAGGCACTTGTAAATATGAGTGACCATTGAGAACTCCACGTTTTGCAAAATTGAATGGCCTAAGAATACATGATCCTTGAGTTGGTCCCACCTCAAAGGTGTATGTACAATCACTCATTAAGTGTCTGAAATGGTGTCATGCTAGTAGAATTGTGGATGTTGTTATAAATAAACTCAACTAAAAGAAGGTAATAATCCGACCATAAAAAATGTACAAACACTATTTTTATTCTTAAACATTAGGTGGTTATAGGTAGTTATTCTTAAATGTCATTCATTTCAAAAATCAAAGGTCAATTTTGACCAACACAAATAAGGCTAATATTTACCACTAGATGAAGTATAAATTATTATTCATTGTTTGACAATAGAACCATACAATATTTAAGTAGAATAATTCTAGATTATTTTAGATGGAGATTAGTTGTAAATTGTTATTTAATGTTTGATTGTTGAACCATATGGTATTTGTTCTAGATTCATTTAGGTGGAGATTAGTTGAAAATTAAGAGAGTTTGTTTGCTTCATTAGACTAGTTGTAGATTAGAGTGGCTCCTTAAGTAAAGGAAATGATATACACAAGTTTGCACACAATTGAAAAACAAGCGATAGAGGAGGAGATTAAAAATGCAAGGAAGGTTTTGCGTAGTGGGTGGAGATGGCTTCATTGGCTCCTCGCTCGTAAACTCTCTTCTCCACAGAGGCTTTTTTGTCAATGCAACTATTCTTCCTGCATCTGGTATACCCATTATTGCCATTCTTTTTAAGTTTATGTTCATGATTAGGATATAAGGTATAATTTTGGAGCATTTACAGGGAAGGAGGAGGACATACACTATCTACAGCGTCTTCCTGGTGCCGATGAAAGGCTTAAGCTCTTTAATGCAGATCTGCGCGTGGAAGGCAGCTTTGATTCACCCATTTCGGGCTGCGAAGGTGTCTTCTTCGTCGCATCTCCTATGGACTTTCGCTCCAAAGATCCCGAGGTGAGACTGCATCACACTTGATTCTTACATTTCAACCCACAACAGTATATATTGAATAATATTATGTGGGTTTTTCTTTTGCTGCAATGTGTTTATGAGCAGAATGAGATTGTGGGAGTTGCGGTTCAGGGAACAATCAATGTGTTGAAGTCGTGTGTGAAAGCCAAAACAGTGAAGCGGGTAGTTTTCACTTCGTCGTGCTGTGCCATGTCACCACTGAATGAGCAGGGACAGTTGAACAATAACCCCACCTCTGTGGAATCCTTTTGGACCCCTGTCAATTACGTCCGTTCCAACAAACAACAATTTCCAATTTGGGTATTGCCTGAATTGCCCAATTTGGCTTCCTGAGATCTAATGTACTTAGAGATATAAATTTTCAAGTGGCTTTCTAATGTGAAAATCTTTACATGTATTGTACACACCAGCCCTACTTTGTGTCAAAGACACTAGCGGAACAGACAGCTTGGAGCTTCGCAGCAGAGCACAATTTAGATCTTGTAACAACTGGGGCATCGCTTGTGGGAGGACCTTTCATCACTCCCTACATCCCTACCAGCATTAAGGCACTCTTATGGTTTCTACCAGGTCTTTCTCACCTGCTACCCTAATATTCAAACATCACATTACATTTTTTTCTCTGAAATGACTCTATGTTTTCTTAATAATTTCTTAGGCAACAATGAAGTTCCTAGGAATGGTGCAAGATCTATCCTTTCCTTGTTTGGGACATTTCCAGTAGTCCATGTAAGCGACGTTTGCAATGCGCACATATTTCTGATGGAGCAGCCTGCAGCACAAGGGAGATACTTGTGCTTGACAGATACACTCTCTGCTAAGGAGCTTCAGCAGTTTTTAGCAAAACGTTATCCAGATTTCAATATAACAGATATGTAGGAATCTTAGCCAACTATAATATTTGCATTTTGTATATCAACATAGTTTATGCTTATATCAATTTCTATCGCACACAAAATATTTACAAATGAGAATGGTTTTGTCCCGGGTTCAATTCAGGTTGCAGGACTTGGATTCCAGTCTTCCTATAAATACGCAATATAAGTCTGAAAAGCTCACAGATTTGGGCTTCAGATTCAAGTATGGGATTGAAGAAATTTATGATGACTGCATCGAGTCTTACAAAAAGCTGGGCTTGTTAACTACAGAGTGATTGTCACCTATAATGTTTGAGTCCGAAACATTTTAGATATATACTTTTCCTACAAAATAATGAATTAATTTACTATATTATAATCACTATATATATTTTTATACTAAACACAACCGTTACAAGAATGAAGGTTCTACCCAATAATCAAGATTGGGACCAGGAGAGAGAAGTTAATCATTTGTAGTCTTTTAGGCTATCAATATAAGGACTTAATGTGTACATACTTTTCCTACTACCCAATAATCAAGATTGGGAGGACGAGAAAGAAGTCAGTCATTTGTAGCTTCCTTTTATCAATAAAAAGTAAATGAGAAATATACTAGTTATTGCACTTTAGGTGTGCAATGGGGTACGCCGAATAATTGTATGGCTTTATTTGAATTTTTCTAGACATATTGGTTGAAATTGATGATTGTGTATATTATTTAAAGAAACAACACATGAAATAAATAAAGCCATATTATTTTTAGAAAATGAAATAGAAGACCAATTATCTCATTGTAGTATGGTGAAAGCCGCATTTTTGGACAATCTATTCACGGGTAAGAACATTTAAAGGCACTCCAACAAATAGTTTTTTAGTAATAAACACCAATTTGCTGCCATAGCCACCATGAAATACAAGTTGCATTTCGATATAATGAAGGCGTTCAATCTAACAACTAATACTGGTGAGAAAATTAATAATTTCCATCAAACACAGGATAAATATGACTGCGAAAATTAACAGCTATGATGACTTCAATCATCTCCAGGGTCTATCTGAAAGAGTCTACCACACTAAATACTCCTACAAATTTTGTATCTACTCTTAAACATATGTTATTGTGGAGCCTTCCATATTCCACATGTCTGATACATCTATAATCCACCACTAAAAAAATGTTAGCAATCTGAATGTTGTAATAGGAAGAATAATTACTGTTGCAAGCAACAATTTTTACCTTTACCCTAGCAAAGTTGAATTTTCATACGGTTGTTGCCAATAATTTTTTTGGCCAACAATTAGCCGCAGATTTACTATCCAGGCTTGATGTCTTGTATATATGTATGCACTTCTCTTATTACCTTATGTATGGATATATATGAATAGATCTAAACAAAAAGTTTCAGAAAACCTATGTTAGAAATTTTTACATACCAATGCAACAAATTCTCTCTATTTTTTACCTTTGAATCCACAAACTTGATGTCTACCATTTGAAATTGTCCTTCTGTGAGAGTCATGTCTTGTCAAAGGCTACAACTTTGAGCTATCCCAAGGCTTCTAAAAACCCTCCACCTTTGATGAGAAGGTTGAGCCTTGCAGCAGTGGCCAAGCCACAAGCAATAACAAGGGTGGAGATGACAAGAGCACAAGGGCAAGCAAAAACCAGAAGAACAAGCACTTTGTAGATGTATTCATGAGCATCCAATGATCGCTTGATAGGTGGTATTATTTCTAACGCTATTGCCACTAATACAACCACTAAAATATATACAGTAAAGATGGTTATTTTCCATGTACAAACTAAGGCAAAACCTAATAAAGATCATTATTTCTACAAACCAACCAGGATATTTTCCACAGATCTAATTTGTGAACCTTAAGACCTACCTATGACTATGCTTGGTATAATGGGGATTCTATTGCTATAGCTACCAGTCCTTCCACACTCTAGGATGTGGCTTGGTTTCTTCAATCAATGATATAATTTAAATTTGATCAAATTTGGTGCAATGATGATGAAGGATATTATTCTAAGAAGATTCAAAACACCCTCACCACAAAATGGTTCTCATGTAGGGTAGAAGCATTCCATGTTCACAAATTTGAACTAACATTAGGACCCAATGTTTATGCACACATATGTAGATGTGGATTTAAATTTTAAGTATGATACATTCAATTAAAATTATACAACAAAGACCATTTCTAGATTTCATAAATACATTCATTTACAATTGTGCAAGAAAAAAACTGCATTCAAATTTCAACTATTATAATATTATGTGATAATATGATATTAACTAAGGAAATCCAACTACAATTTATTCTGAATACTAGTGTCAATACAAGTGGGTAATTTAATCATGTATTTGTAAAATGATTCGGTACCATGATGGTTGCAGTCTAAAGAAGACATGTCTTGGTCAACCCGTCTATATGAAGGCTAATGGCAGTCAAGGAAGAAAACTCTCATACATTGCCATATTGTCCTTTTATCATATTGTATATCTTGTATCAATCAAGTTGTAGTTATCCATTTCTATGTTGTCTGAAATATTTGGTGTTAGGTATGTTCATTATCGCATGAAATATCATAAACAAAGTACAAGTACCCCACATGTGACTTTCATCTACACATTGAATTTACAAATATGTGTCTTACTCTACCAAGGTGTTCAATTTTGTAAAGTAGGAGGGGAATAATACACTACCAAAAAGAATCAAATCTCAACCCTCTAGGACTGGATCAAACATATTCTCTCTTTAGTGAACATATAAATACCAAAGGAAAAAACCTACCAAAAAAACAACAGGAGTGTAAAATTTACTATTGCTTCTTTCAAATTATTTACTTTGAACAAGTCTTATTAGATCAGACTCTGCAAAATCAGATAGGTGAGGATCATGTAGGTTAGATTAGACTTTGCAAAATCAAACATGTGGAGGTTGTTGTGTTTAGTTGGGATTTGGCTTACCCTGTAAGGTTGTATGATTTTTAACTTACAAAGACTTTGACCTAACAAGTAGAAATTTCTTACCAAATTACTTATCTCTAAGAGTATTTCAAACTCCCTATGACTCAGCTCCAACCATCTACTCCATTACTCATAGCAAGGAAAACATTCAAGATTCATAAAGATAAACAAGGGAAAGGTTTCAAAGATTGCAATAATTCCATACTATTTTCACATGTACCCAACTTGTTACTTGCTATGTGGGTCTACTATGAAATTTTCCAAGAATACACATCTAAAACATATATTTTTAAATTTAACATACAAGAAACATTTTTCATAAAGTTCAAGATCAAGGGCTCCCCATGAAATCAAGAGCCCTAAAGAGAATGGATCTGAACCTGTAATCACCATGCACACCAAATAAAATAATAAGGATCTCAATGTTTACACTCTCTTCAGATCCAAGTATATAAAATTATATAGGTTGGGGATCATGTCTACTTGTAAATTGGCCCATAGACTAATAATTTTTATTTATGTGAAGTTTCTATTTTCCAAATTTATAATGAGATTTCTTTCACCATTGATAATGTCCATGTCATTAATTCAAAATCCCCCAATCTCAGCTCCCATCATCTACTCCATAGCTCATAATAGGTATACAAGAATATAAAGCATTCCAAACAAATCCCTGTGATTTTCAGCCTCAAATCGCTACTTTGCAAAGTGGCTTAGAATATAATCGTCCAAGAATACATATTTGAAATAATATAAAGTCAAATTTGATATATGAAAAGACATTTTCCAAAAAATCTAAGATCAAGAGCTCCCTGCCATATCGATAGCCAAAAAGGGAATTGATTTGATCCATAATACCAAATACAAACATGAATAGATCTCAAATATTTGAAGTCTCATGTAAGATCCAAGTCTGTAAAATTATAGAGATGTGAGATTCAGTATAGTTGGGAATTAGCTTATACCTTTTCAAACATTCAAGTACATTATTTATTTATGAGATTAATTTAATTTGTAAATTGTTTCATAGTAATATCTAATACTTGAAATAATGATATTTCCTTCCATGTTAATAAATCTCTGTAACTAATTGAAAAATCCCCATGGCTTAGCTCCCACCATCTACTCCATAACTAATTGGTAATAATAGGACCAATATTCAAGATTCACACACTTAAGATGTAGAAACATTGAGAAAAATAAAAATTCCTATGCTAATATGTGTGCTTTTCAAACCCAGATTGTTGCTATGTGGGTTTTGTATGCAATTATCCAAGATTACACATCTGAAAATCATATATAATTAAATTTAATATACAAGAGGCATTATCCACAAAATCACAGATCAAGATCTCCCCGCCAAATCAAAAGGCCACAAGAATATGGATCTGAAGCTATAATCGCCATAGCACCATATACAAATAGGCACAATCTGACCTTTAAATGTTATTGGGCAATGTTAGATTATGGACTCCTTGAATCTCCATGGTTGAAGAATTCTAGAAAAATAGGACCAGACCACATTTATTTTTTGCTAAATCCTTCCCATAGATTGAAGGTAACTTTTCCTGTGATTGTCTTTTGAGCAAAAATGTCACGAACACTGCAGGGCTTCTCCAAACCCTTGAGAACAAAACCATTGGTCAAAACATGGCCCTTGTTCTCCCCCTTTGTGGAATCAGTCACATGACCATTTTCATAAAGAGCCACAAAAACATTCAGACTATAACCATCTACTTTGAACCTCAGTGGGCCACCCCCTCTCACCTACAGAGTAGATTCAGAGGGTTTTGACACAGTTTTCTACACAAATATCAATAATTAATGCTATGAGATTTCCCCAATCCATATTGCTTATAATTTATTATTTTTGTATTTTGATTGTGTTTGATTTTTTTCATCAACGTTTCGGATCACACTCAGTGATCCATCATCAGGATGACTCATCAGGATGATAAAGAGCAAAAGGAGATGAAAGATCACTGAGTGTGATCTAAAACGTTAATGAAAAAACTCAAACACAATCAAAATCCAGAAATAATAAATTATAAGAAATATCAATAATGTTTCCAATTTGATTTTTAACACACGAACAAGGTGAAGACAACAACATAAAAGAAATATCAAAAACTCAAGATAGACGATCACAAGTGTTGTTAGTGTAATAAATATTGAGCCACATTATCATGAAAACAAGATGAATATGATATAAATTAGAACCAATCTCTAAAAATATCAAGAATAACATAATAATTTTCATCAAATTCCTTGCATAACAAGAATTCACAACTAAAATTCCTAGGCAATTAGATCACCATGGAAGAAATTTTTAAGAAATAACCATTTACAATTATAACTCATTGAGATAAGATTAATTTGAAAAGCAACAAAACACCATTATTATATAGGAAAAGCAATTTGGGTATTATCGCCCTTTTGTGAATGTGAAGATGTTGCTCTAGCTGGATCCCAATCATCCCCAATAATAAATCATGGGAAACCAAACCGAGAAAACCAAATGGAAATAAATAAATGGCTGCCATCCTGGATAAAAGCATGGGCTTAGAGAATTTGAATCTTATTTTGAAATGTTAAGATTTTCAAATATCTCGGCTCAAATATACCAGTTTTTCTAGACAAGTACAGTTTAAGTTTCCTTGGAAAGTCTAAAATGAATTAATATGCAAAGACCCACCTGCATGTCATAAGTTGTAAAGCAGGGCACAAATCAAGCAAGAGAGAGAACTGAATCGACATTGGAACCCAAACACTGAGCCCGACCCTGCATCACAACATGCGGCGTATAAATGTTGTCATGTTGCAGTGCTTGACTGTAGGCTCTCTGCCTCACCGTCCAGAGGCTGCTGGGAAAGGGATGCTACCAAAAAGAACATAAACAAAATAAAATAAAATAAAAAATGAAGAAACAGAACAAGGGATGTGATAGTCAAGTAATCTATTAAACAGAAATATTAAGTGCCAGTAAAATTTTGTTTTCAGGCAATGAAGCGAGGAATGTATCAAGTAGACAGGATTTTTTTTAAGCACTGGCATTTGCAAGTTGTGAGCAGAACTTAAGCGGACATTAAATGGTAGAAGGCAATGTGCAGTGTTAGATGGTGAAGGTGATGACAGCATACATCAGCGTCATTAATTTCATATAAACACTTATGTCAGTACCGAAAGACAATCATACGCTGGTCAATGTATTTGTCATATTGTAAAATTTGTGTAGTGAATCAAATTTGTAAACATGCTCTTAAACTACAAAATCTGAGACTTCAAATGAGTTGTCCTGGTGAATCAAGTATGCATTTGACTGTTTATACTCGTATCTTGATGCTTTCAATGCTTTAAAAACCATTGAAAATCACAAAAATTGATAAACAGTGGAAAGCATTTCAATCGACTCCCATGTCGTGAGGAAAGAGGTCAACCGTCGATTTAAAAAATTAGGTTGCTCTCTTTCAAATTGGATACGCCTTCGGTGTAAAATTAATCTAATAATTGCAAATGTATTGAAATATTCAAAAAATATTTTTAAATGTAATGTTCACTTTATTAGCATATGCTAAAATAAAATTATTATAATTAAAATTAAAAAATACTTTAAATTTGTGTTTAAAATTATGCAATTGTATGATATAGTTTATATATAAATAAATATATTAAATTTTTATTTAAAAATAATAATTATTGATATTTTGATTGGTTAACAATTTAACTTCTTATTACCATTTTAATATTGTTTAAAATATTTGATAATTGTTTTTATTTATATTTAATTTATTAAAATATAATTTAAAATAATAAAAAAGTTAAATAATTAATATAATAATACAACACACTTACATAACATAAATTTTGAGTAAAGAAAATACACAAATTTTAGCATTACAAACTAATGGTTTATAAACATGGCTAGTGATTTTTTTGCCTCACTCATTGGAGTAATCATAGCAAATTCTAAATTGAGCTTAAGCTAACAAACTCTTACATATCATACAAGCTTTTTACACATTTATATCCCTATATGTAATTGGGCCTATTTATTCATGTCCAATGGCATCAACATACTTTTGATATCAATGTTGTTATGCCATACATTTCAATTTAGTGTGAAGGAGCTATTTTGTTATTGTATATAAACATGTTTTAATAATGCTTTTAGTATTTGTGTTTTTTTACATCTTGTATATCTAAAAGAATTTTTCTTGATGTTTTAACTTATGGGATTCCTCCACAATTGTTATAAATCTATAATATTTAAACATAAATTTATTGTAAAATTGAATTTAATGAATTAATATTATAATATGTAAAAAAATTATTATAATATTTATTCTATAAATAATATTTCAAAGATAATTTACAAATCATATTTAATGAGATTGGTTATTGTAAACACCTAAATTTGACCACTTACATTTGATCAAATTTACCCCTTTTTCATCTAAATATCCTCTTATCCACATTAATTAAATAATATTGCTATTATTTAATTAATATCTCTAAAGTCCTCTAAATCCCTAAGGTATTTAATTAATCAATTAAATACTTAATCCCCCTTTATCATTCTCCTCTAAATTAAATAAATATACGAATTTATTTAATTTAGTTGTCAAACCTTATAGGGATTAAATTTAAATATTTAATTCTCTCTCCCCTTTCTCTCTCATCCCATCACATCCTCCATAAACTTCCTCTAATCTAGATTAATTTACATAATCTTGGATTAAGTATGTGCACATTCCTAATCCTTGATTAGGAAGGTGTCACATCCTCCATAATATGCAAGTGACTCCTAATCCTCATTAACCACCTAACCTTCCTCTAGTCCTTCATCAATTAGCCTAATAAAATTTGTAGTCAACTCTTCTCATCTCCCAAGGAATTTTTAATTCATTTTTAATTCACCTGTGACATCCCAATTTTCCCTAGGATTTTGGAGGAATATTAAATTCCTCTCTAATCCCCCAAGGAATAAATTAAATGTCTTTTTTCATCCCCATGAGCATTTTAATGGAATTTAATATTCCTTTTTTGCCTAGAATTAATCTCAACCCTTGATCCCAAACTTACAATCTTAGCCCTCCATCCAAAAATCCCCTAATCTATTTATCCAAACACTTAGCCATTTTCACCTCTCTCACCCATTTTTCCTTGGAGCACTATTATGCTGTCGGATTTTCAAGTGAGCACATAACTAATCACACATTGTGGGCATATCTACACAACATGAGGCTTTCTACATTGGTTTGATCTCCCCATCGCCCTATATTGATTGTTTTGCTTATTTTTAGTCTTTCACAGTATTTTCTTGCATTTTTAGTAGATTAAAAACACTGCACACATTTCTAGCATGCCCGGTGGGACCCACGTCATGATTCTACTTTCACGTTTTCTATTGTTTTAAATTTTATAAGTTCAAATTTTGACTATAGAGGCAAATCTGCCCCAATGGGTGAATCTTCCTAATGTAGGGATGAATCTAATTCGAAACAAGTGAAGATGCATACACCACTTCATAGACAGGGTGAAATCACTTTCAGCAATCTAGAACCATACTTTCAGAGGCAAACTCACCTTGACCCGTATGGATGAGCGAACTTGCGGCAGAACAGGTGATCCTGATTCACTTATAGAGGTGATTTCGCATACACCTCTCCACTTGAAAAGTGATTTCAAATCCACCTATCCACTAGAAGGGAAATCTTGACATCTAGACAAATGTGAATTTGCCCTAGATAGGGGTAAACCCATGGTAATCTAGAGACCTAAAATTTCTACTTTTCACTTTTATTTGGTTCTGGTTTTAGATACTAATCTACTCACTTGTTTGTTTGTGATTGTGGGATTTCACTAAAGATTTGTGTAACTTGTTCCATGTTTGACGAAGAGTAGAGGTGAAACTATTGACATTTTTGTTGCAGGACGATCGGTCAAAGACCCCTAGATTAGATTATGTTTGTGTCTTTTTCATACTAATCTAGGAACACTTCAATTTATTAAAGGGTCAATTAATCTTGTTTGTCATGTTTGGAGCTTGCTATTGATGTATGCTCTCCCCTTGCACCATACGGTGAGCTTGGGGATCAAAAATCATAGTGAACTCAAGTCCATTTGTGTTTCCACCTAGGAGTACTAGTACACGTATGCTCTCCCCTTGCACTATGTGCAAGCCTAGGGATCATAAACATATAGTATTTCCTACCCTTTAGTGAGACCTACATGGGATTTGATCACCCCAAGGGATGATCTCAACCATGTGTTATCGGTTGGGTATATAAAGGGGAAGAGCTAAAGCTATACCCCAATCCAGTCACATCGTGTTTGGCAGAGCACTTATACTAGGGTGATTCCTAGTTAAGTGTGAAGGGTTAGTCTGAGTTTCTAGTACCTCATTAGGGCTCTCGATCCATGCTTGTCATGGGATGGTGTTCATGGTTGTGCCTTATGCACCCTCCTGGTGTATCAAGGACTCCCATAGATAACTTGTATAGCCTAGTTTAAGACTCATGTTTTAGTCATAGCTTGGTGTAGTGCAGGGATTGTGGATGACACCTCAAAGTTACTCACCACATAATCCCTTAGGTCGAGATAGAAATCGTCATGTTGAACTATGATAGTTCCCAAGAGAAAGAGAGAAGGTGAGCTTGTGGCACATTTGTTGATGACCCTATGCCACTTGATCTCTAGCTATCTACCTTCATGAGAAAGGGTGCTCTAGAGAACCACCCTAGTATCATAAATTTTGTTAACCCTTATCACAAATTCTAGGGTTGTTTGCATGCTCGGTGTGTCTTTTTGTGCTATACTAGTGAGTGTCTTTAGTTTGAGCCAATTTTTTTCCCACTGTCTTCTTGATTGTTGTTTTTGGTCCTTCGTTCTAGTCCATCCCCTCCCCATAGGATAATTGTCTTCCTACAAAGGCGAATTTGCAATGTGGACAGGAAATCCTACCCTTCGAGGGGTGAATCTGTGTCTCTGTCCAGTCCAGTTAGTCAGCCTCGATAAGTGAATTTGCTTCTTCAAGAGGTAAATCCACTTGTCTCATCCCTTTGGGCGATCCTGATCTCCAAAGGGGCCAATCCACTCGAGTCATCTGTATGCCTTCATCCTAGATAGGAAAATTTTCCTTTCATAAAGGTGATTCCACATCTAAGTCCACATCTCCTTATCCATACATTATCCTTGCATAGGCGATTTTTCTTCACACAAGGATGATCCTGCTGTCATACTGTTCATACATATCCATAGATAGGTGATCTTTTGTCCTAGATAGGTGTTTCTACAATTAGGAATTTCTTCTACCTATAGAGGCGATTGTGCTCTATTCTTGGGTGAATCTGCTTCCCATCAAAAATCTAGAGATTTAATCCATCCTATCACAATTAGCCTATATCTTCCTCAGTCCAAAATAATAATCCAATCATTTTTCCTCTTCATATCCATCTCCAAACTATCACTTTCATCTTATCAATCATTTTCAATCTTTTCCACAACATCACCCCCTTTGAGTAAGGAGTCAACTAAAGCTATCCTTCATCCATTCAACAATCATCCTCATCATTTTATCTACATCCTTGACTTTAAGAGTCTCAACCATTACATATTCCCAATCAAATCCTAATCTAAGCTAATCAACTCCTAATATGAGCTTAAATCAAATCCCAATTTGAGCTTTAATCAAATCCTAATCTAAGCTTCAAATCCCATCCTAATTTGAGCTTTAATCAAATCCTAATCTAAGCTTCAAATCCCATCCTAATCTGAGCTTAAATCAAATCCTAATTTGAGCTTCAATTCAATCCTAATCTAAGCTTAAGTCAAATCCTAATATGAGCTTAATTCACATCCCAATTTGAGCTTTATTCCATCTACATCCAAGATCTTCTGATATTGAAACAAATCTTAAGACCGCTTCTTCCATGTTCTTATAATCCATTCTATTTATCTTTTCATCATGTCTCTCCTTTCCTTCAAATCATCTATTCTCATCTTTTCAATCCATATCCATCCAAGCCAACATCATGAATCTGTATCCTCTTCCTACAAAACCAAAAATAGTAATCAAAGGAGATCACAATTACATTTAAGATGACATTGAAAGTCTTGTTGACCAAGATAAGTATGAAATAAATCTCCTTGATTATATCATCACTAGTAATCATTCCCCGAGCGTCTTCCAAAATCCAATCAATTGTACAAGCTCTCCCATCATGCCTTCATCCACACCCACTCGTAATCCTCATGCTACCTTTGACACTTAAATCCATTACCTCCCCCATCCACATCTCCATCTTATCTATCATCCACATCTCCCTCTTATTAGTTTTTCCACATATCCCTCCCATCCAATATTCATGTCTATATCCATATATCAGCCTCCATCTTTGTACAACAACACTATCACCTTCACCACTAGTCCAAATCCTCCATCTCATTATCCTCCAATGTATGATCCTAATCCACCATCCACATCCTCCTATCTCAATCCACCATGCCAATCCTCCCACCTTAATACACCATCCCAATCTTCCTACCTTAATTCCCCATTCACTTTCTCCAACAACAATCCACCATTCACATATTTTTATACTAACCCACCATCCATGTCCTCCTATCTTAATCCACCATACATATCCTCCTGTGATGCTCCATATTTCACTCCATCATATCCTAATCCTCCCTCCAATACATCATACCTTTATCCTCCATCTAATCCTAATCCACCAATCCATAATCCTAATCCTCGACCCATTCATAATCCTTCATCTTTTCCCACCACCCCATATAAGCCTACAATACACAAGTACCTCATTCCAGATGTCATCCAAGGACTCATGACAAAGAATACATCCCCAAATACACGTGTTGAAGTCATAGACCCATGCCATCCCACTCTATGATGTATGTTCATTAGTGATGAGACCCTTCTCCATCCTGCATGTAACACCCCTATTACCACTCCTAACACCCTTCAAACTATTGAAACCATCAAAACCACTAAATCCATTGAATCGTCATCTTCTACTCAGGTCATCCCACAATAATGGGTTACAGCTTTTGGCCAAACTTGACATTCAAATCAACATTTTCAGAGAAAATTTCACTTTCTGAAACTTATAGTAGGTAAACTATTAGGAACTTGAAAATTATGTAAACTAGTGATTTGTGACATTTTGTCTATAGATTTTAAATGTATTTAAAAAAAATGAAATTAAATTGTAATTTTTTTGCATCTCCTTTGATAACTAGTTTTTAATAGTAAACAACATTTTTAAAAAGTGGTGTGTACTTCGGCTCGCATAAATTTTTTTATACAAAGGATAAAATTTTGATTCTTTTGAATTTAGGCTGGTAACACAAGTATCTAGTGCTTTCATTTTGTTTCATAGAATTTTATTGAATATTTTTCTTTTAATTAAGTTTTGAAATCAAAACATTTATAATTTAGACATAGGTGCACTACGGCTCACATAAATTTTTTGGTATGTATTGAAATTCAATTTTTATTTTTTTGTTGAAATGAGGACATCAATACCTAATGCGCATATATTTTTCAAAAAAAAATTCCTCAAATTTACTATATTTTTTCCACAATGATTTTTCTTTCATCAAGCGATGTTCTAAGTGAAAACCTATGTACAAAGAAAACTAAAAATAAAAATATAAAATAAATGTTATATTAAATTTATAGTTGTTGGAAAGCACATTTTGATCACTACAATCATCCAACCTGTATTTTATCGTTGACTCCATTTCTTCCTTCCCAAGCCTTTCGATAGTCAAAAAAAATGCATAAATTTTGAAATGGTGGGAGGGGAAGGTGAAAAAATGGGGTTCATTTGAACCCCCTTCATTAGAAGGGGAGTTCACTCAAACCCCCCCTATATGGTGCAAGAGGGGGTTCATTAGAAGGGGGGAGGGTGATTCATTAGAAGGAGGGTGGTTTCATTAGAAGGGGGGTAGTTCATTCTAACCCCCTTCATTAGAAGGGGTAAACCATTTTAAAAAATTTGATGGGAATTTCTAATTTTTCTTCATTCAAAAAATTGTAACCCACTATTGTAGTTTTACCCACTCCTAGAATCATCGAACCCATCAAAGACACCCAAATTCAATCCGCTTCTCCTACACCTATTATCACCAAAATACACTCCCATGAACTTCATGAGTCCTCCATCCTTCCATCTCACCCATCTAAGGAGTCCGTCCAACACTCCTCTATCATCATGCCACCCACACAAGTTGAAACATGCCAAGAGCTTTATCCAAAGGATACCAACATATCTCCCCATCCACATCAAGAACCTACCATCTCATCCACTCCATCTCATTATCCCTCTTCTCAACCAAATCATAATCCTCCTATGCCATCCACTCCATCTCATGATCCTTCATCTCCACCTAACCAAGCTATCCCAACACCACTTTTATATCTCCTTAGTACTCTTACATTCATCCATGGTGGTTTTTTTATAGAAGAAGAATAAAGCATATACACCACCCATTCTCCTCCACCTAATAATGGACTTGCATCATGTTTCCAAAATAACAAACATCCTACCATAAGGAGAATTCTCAAGATCATGAACTATCAAGGAAAAGGCTTAGGCCTTCATGAGAAAGGTATATTGGATTCCATCCATGTCAAACTAACATACACGTGCACAAGGTCTTGGATATATCTCTCAAGAATCACAATCCAAAAATGTTGGTAGAACCTCTATACATCCTCAACGAGCCTCTTCCAAAAGAATAATAATCTCTTCTTTTCACTCCACTAGACCATTTGTAACCATACCCCCTCCTCCTCACATCACCTCAAAACAACCATCCATATTCCTCCTTTTTCCTCCAAATCTATTTTGGGTCCTTATGCCCCTCCAACCACCATCACCCATCCTCCATCTACTGCATCTATTTTGGGTACTTATGTCCCTCCATTCACCATCACAAATTATACATATACTAATTCCATTTTAGGACCTTATATCCCAAAATCATCTCCTCCATATCATCCTACTTATCCCTTCATCCATTGATCACATATCCTTATCACCCATCATAAAAATCCCACTCTCATATTCCCTAATCAGGATCAACAAATGCACATAACTACACATCCCCCATCCACAAATCACCCCCAAAATCCTACCCCTATCACTCCATTCATGTCCCCTCCATCTCATCCATCTCCTCACATCCATCCCATTTCTATTGGAAGTATTATGGATGCCAAAGTAAAACTGCATAAATCCAAACATCCACATCTATTTAAATATTCCCATGTCCCCTCTAAAGGACATGATGAAGAAAAGAAAAATCCCATCCAAAAGTGTAATCAATCACAAAGACTACACAAGACTATTAAAGAAAAAATCAAAACCATGTGGATGCCATAGAAAAAGGATGTAATACCTTCAAATGAAAAATCCATAACGGCATCCCAAGTTGCTAATCCAAAATCTAACCATACACATCCTCCATCTCCTAAATCTATTTTAGGTCCTTATGTCCCAAAATTCACTATCCCAACTCCTCCATTATCCCTACATTCTCCATCCATTAATCCTCCTATCATTTCACATCCCCCACCATATGTGCCAATGTTGGTCATGAAAACATTCCCCCAGCATACATCTACTCCATCATACCATTCATACACTTTCTAATATCCCATCCATTATCCCACATATCTCCCACATCAAATCCCTTTAATCCATTCCCTTGCATAAACCATCCATCCTAATCAGGTTGTACCAACATCCAATAGTCACTTCACACATGGGCTCTTATTACCTCATATGGAACTTGATGCTTGAGTCCTTCATCCACCCCCTTATCATATGTCTTCCACATCCATTTATCGACATCCCTATCCTAATCCATCTCTATCCACCCACTTTCCAAATAAATCCAAAAAGTCCAAAAAAATAATATAAAAAATCAAAAAAAGTCAAAAAAAGGTAAAGAGAAAAATTTGTCCAATGGTGAAAACTTAGCAAACAAGCACCTTGGATAAGTACCATGATGAAAACCTAGCAAATAGGCGTCATGTGTAAATCTCCCATCTCGTTTAATTCCACAATTGGGGGAAACTTCATCCCCTTCATCTCCTCAATGATCCAACCTATGCACCTATCTTACCTATCATATCACATTTATTCCAATCCATCCATCTTCCTTGTGATCTTGATAAGGAAAAGGGAAAATATTCATACATGATTTGGAAACCTCTTGGTATACATTCCCTTCATCCATACACTATCATATTCCTTATTCTCCCCATCTACCTTATGTATCCATGCATCCTATCCACATCCATCTACCTCCCTTATCCATCCATACATCCTATCCATATCCATCTCACTTCCTTATCCGCCCATCCTCCTATCTTCCATCCCTCTTGCCTCATCACACATCACATATTTAGAGTGGAGCTTCTCCTTCTTTGTGGCATAGTCCTTACAGACAACATTCATCCATCCTGTCATCCCTTCCATCTTCCAAATCCTCATCTTCCCATCCATTCATCCATGTTGTCATCCCTTCCATCCCCTTATCATTACCTCCCCATCATCCTTCCATTAATCCTTCCAAATCCTCCATCCCTTCATACCATGACCCTTTCATATCCCCAACCTTGTCTTTCCATTATTTCATATACTCATCCTTCCATCTTCCCATCCATCTATCCATAAAATCCCTTCCATCTTCCAAATCCTCATCTTTCCTTCCATCCACATGAAATCCCTTCCATCTTCCCCATCCTCGTCTTCCCACCCATCCATCCACTAATCCCTTTCCTCTTTCCAAATCCTTCTCTTCCCATCTATCCATATAGTAACCCCTTCCATATCCAAATCCTTATCCCTCTATCCATCCATCTGCATCCCTTTATCTCTATTTTCATTCCATCTCATAATCCCTTGTCATTGGTATCTAGCTATAGGCTCCCCCCATGCAATTCAATTCCATTCATCTCACTATCACCACTCATATTTATTTCCCACATATTTCTAATCTCCCATCACCTTTCATCACTTATCTATCCATCAGGCCATCCTCCCAATTCATCTTTTGATGATTTGGATAACTCTCCATTTTTTAGCTTCATGCAATCTAGATTTGACATATCAACCATCCTATCCACAAGGTTTGTCTTGTCTCATCATATTGGATCCATCATTGTATCTGCTTATCATGGTCATCTCATCAACCCTTATCCATTATCTTTCATTGGTATTTTTCCAAACTACGTCGCCTCTACACTTTCATGTACACAAGGCTAATCATTTATCAACCCTCAACTCTTTTGTCCATCCCTTGTGTCAGTCCTCATCATTCATCTATCTAGTCCTAAATTTTGTCCATCTATTTGAGTCTTCATCGTCTTCTTTCTACTTATCCATTGTCAGTCGTCAGTCCTTTTATTGAACTATGAGGGATATGTGGTTTCATGTAGGCAAGGCTAATCTTTGATCAGCCCTCGAGACCCTAGGTCTATCCTTTAGGTTGTGTCTTGATTTTTTGTCATGTCATCAAGTATGTCCCTATCCAGCTGGTTCCTAACAACGAAATCCATTGGTACCATGAGATCCCATCTATTTGAGTATCTTGAGTCATGTTGATCAAACAATCTACCTCCATCCATCTTTGGTCTTAGCAAGATGTATCCTTCCTCAAATTAGACCGCATCAATCCCATCCATCTATTGGTCCTATGGAAAAGGATATTTGAGAATTAATGTGATCTCTTGGTGCTTTTTCATTTTTTTAATCTTTTGAGCTTCCTTCTATATCTACTCAAGGTCACCACGATCCATCATATCATGGTGCACTTTGACTGGTAGACATGGGGGTATATCTTGATTTTTCTATGTGATCATGTTTTCTTAGTTGTCCCGCTAATACCCACCAAGATCCTTGCAGTCTTGTGTTATGCTAGGGCATCCTTTGTGTTTGTGGTTTTCCAACTTTGGCCCTACCAAAGCCCCTATGACTTTGGGATGTTGGACTAACCTTTTGTGATACGACACCACCTTGGTTCCTCATACCCTAGTGCATAGTATCTCATGCTATATCAAATTAAGTTCTCATTACATGGTAGCATAACACATAACAATTAACTTTCTTGATTTGGTTACTATCCATTCATCTCCCCATCTCCCATCCTCTCATCTATCGAAATCCCCCATCCATTCACCCTAAATAATTCTAATCCATTTATACTTCATCACTCTCCCCCATCTATTTATCCTATCTATTTTCATCGCTCCACTATCTTCATCCTCATCATTTCATCATCCCATTATCATTTTAGTTTTTTAGGATAATGTAGGTTTGTTATTCTAAGCATCTTTTCATCAATCCTAATCATTTCATTATCTCTTCCATCTACGTAGGATAATATAGATTTTTTATTCTAAGCATCTTTTCCTCCATCATTTTCATTCATTTCAGAAATCTCACATCTCAATCCAATCCTAATCCATTCAATCTAGCACAAATCATCTAATCGTATCTTTGGTCTTTTTCCTAGTCTTGCTACAAGACTTGATCTAATCATCATCATCATCGGGATGTATCCTTCCCTATCCTTGTGTTATTTTGGGATATATTATTCCCTCATCAACAACACTCCCATCATCATCATCAAGATGTATCCTTCCCTATCCAAGTGTGTTGTTTTGGGATATATTGTTCCCTCATTAGCAACACTCCCATCATCATCATCATCATCAAGATGTATCCTTCCCTATCCTTGTGTTGTTTTGGGATATATCATTCCCTCATCAAAAAAACTCCCATCATAATCATCAAGATGTATCCTTCCCTATCCTTGTGTTGTTTTGGGATATATCATTCCCTCATCAACAACACTCTCATCATCATCATCGGGATGTATCCTTCACTATCCTTTTTTTTTTGGGATATATCATTCCCTCATCAAAAACACTCTCATCATCATCATTGGGATGTATCCTTCCCTATCCTTTTGTGTTGTTTTAGGATATATCATTCCTTCATCAACAATTCTCCACCCATCATCAATCCATCTTGGCTTGTATCTTGACTAGGGAAACATTACATTTGTCCTTAAATCCATTTTTACTTGCTTGCTTCTCATATTTCCCTTCCATTATCTCTTTCTCCTCTCATCACATGTTCTATCCATCACTTTGCATCATCTTCCCCATCTTCCCTTGCATCATCTCAAACATTTTGAGAGCACACCTGTGTTCTCTTGAACCTGCATGCCTTCTTGAGGGGGGCATCCCTAATCCTTAATCTTCATATTCACTCTTGTCATATTTCCTCCTAGTCACTCCTTTGAATGACTGGGGCATCTTTCACAATATAACCATCTTCTTCCTGGTGCTCTCTTTTAATCTTCTTTGAAATGATGCTACTTCATAACTGGTGGGAAAGGTCGTTGATGTCACAACTTGCATCATTTAGTCATTTAATTATCGAATCAGGTGTGTCTTAGATCTATATGCGATAAGGATGTTTGTCATAGGTTTTTGGGGGTTTTTTCCTGTAAACAATGACTTCTAGTTTTGGTTTGGCTCCTTCAGGATCTTTCAGGAGCTTTTAGGAGCTCTTAGGAGTTCTCAGGAGCTGAACTTCAATGACTAATTCTTAAGGATTAATTCTATCATATTTCCTAATTCAAAGTTTTGTTGACTTATTTTTTACTTGACTTGACTTGATTGAGACTGATTCATGGAAAAGATTAAAATTAATCTAATTCTTAATCTAGAATTTGAAATCTAAATTAAATTCTAATTTACTTCAATAGAAATCTATTTTAAGATCTACTGAAAAATAAATGCTAATCTAAATAACAAAAATAAATTGCAAGGAAATAATTATTAATCTAGAAAACATAAACACTAATTTCCAGGAGAAAATTCCAAACAAGTTTCAATTTCATCTTTGCATAAGTTTCCATCATTACTTCCTGGTTTATATTAACCTCCAAGGTTTGCTTGCACCTAATCAACAAGAAGACATTACTCTGCATTCACCATGAACGTGACAATCTTCTAGGCTCTGTCCTAACTTGGTTCACCAACTGAACCTTGCTATAACTCTGTTCCAAGAGTTTCCACCTTGTGCTTTAACCTCAGAGGATTTAACACCTTCTTGCACTTGCAATCTTTGTCACTACACCTAGAAGAGTCTAGATGCCAACTTCATCAATTTGTTAGAACTGCTTGCAAGGGAGTTGAAGATGCTATCTCCATGCTTTTTGCAACAAAACTGATCCATTTTTCTTGGTGTCCACTCCTCAACCTACCCGTTTCCAAGATTTTTCTTTGGTGAGGCCCTATTCCTAGTAGCCCTTACCAGTCAGTTTTCTGCCTTTTTCTTTTAAACTTTCCAAACAACCTGTCCAATAAACTTCAGTTCCTAACACCCTTTTTGGAGCTTTAAATCTTGCATCAAGTTTCAGACCTCTGACTATACCGTACAGTGGTTTCCAACACTCTTGGAGAGTAGGGCTAATTCCCCTAAGTTCTAGGGTTTCACTAGTTTTAGATACTAATCTACCTTAAAATGTTGGTTTGCTGCTTCAACCCTTTTGACATGTGTGAAACTTAACTAGGCCCACCTGGTACCGTACGGATTCCGTACAATGGCACCTTTCCCCTGCCTATGTTCTCTTTTTTTCTCTTCCAAACTCCTAACCGGGTAGCTAACACTCGCCTAGGGTTTGGTCTTTAAAATCATTGCTTGGCTCTTTTGATTTCCTATCACTAAATATGTACAATGCATTGGCTTCCCTTCCATATTCCACCAATTTAAGGAATATCCCGTGGTTGATGTCTATGGGGAAGCCATTTCAACTTTGCTGCTCAAAATAGTATTTACAAACCTCTAAATTCTAATCTAAAGTTTCTAATCAAAAACTCTACACTCAATAATCTAAACACAAGATGAATATTGTTCTATCCTATCTAATGAGGATGAATACAGTGTTAAATGAACAAATACAGTGCCTACAAATCACTGTCTTTCAGAATACATGGGCAGACACATAAAATGCAGTCATAACTTATTC
>VDFB02115067.1:0-34092 GCA_007258455.2 Sequoia sempervirens
TTGAAGTTTGGCTGCCAGTCTTTTCCAACACCGTCGATCGCTATGTGTGTGGGTTGCATCCAAAGGAGCCACGTGGCGGAGTGGGGGTGGTCGTGGTACAACAGTACCTTCGGCAGTACCCATCTGTAATGATAGTTGAGTCGTACGGCTCGGCCAACAAACAAAATTTTCCTTGACATACAACTTTGTCTAAATTCAACGATTTGCAAGATGATTTAGGGGTTATTGTCCCTTCTGAGCACGATGGCGATGTCCTTTTTGGCTGAAAATGCTCTAAAATGGTAGCTAGGTCTTGGATCTAGCAACCACCTCCAATCTTCAAACCCTTGTAGATTTGACCTCCAATGTCCAATTGGAACAAAACAAAAGGCAAATCTGACTATCTCAGACAATCTGGATGCAATGGTGAGCTTAGATCTGATGTAACAAGCTCCCAAAATGCACCTACAATACAAGGCCAAAAATGGAACCCTCATAGAATCTTTCCAAAATGAAAATCCAAAAGCACTCCAATAGCTCTGATACCATGTAAGAATTGGCTATGAAGGTAGCCACCCAAGATCTAGAAACCTAATAAAAAGCACAAGCATAAGAGAGATAGAAAAAAATATGACAAGAATAAACTGTATTCTACCAATAATGCAAATAGAATGGAATGACCAAAATTACATAAGAGACCTCTTGGTTATATAGCCAAAGTGAGTACATAGAAGGGCATAAGATTATGACAAGTTTCATAATCTTATGACATGAGACAACTATGAAAAGCTATCACTCCACCTAAAGTGGAAAAGTGATAATGTGATAATCACCACAAATGGTGGATCACCCACAAAAGCTAGAGAGGTAATCCCATGATGTGTCCACAAAAGGTGGATGTGATAAATAATAACATGATAAGTCCACCAAAAGTGGAAATGCTCCAACTACCTCCTATGTGGTCCCCAAGTAAGCTTAACTAAGGTGTAATCATGACCTAGGACAAGGTACAATGCTTTTATTTACACCAACAAAAAGAGACCCAAAGTAGCAGGGAACCCTAGAGTAGTTGACTTAGTCAAAGAAAAGCTTAAATTTTTTAATGGATAAATTTCCCTCCATTATGCAACATGATTTTGACATAGTCAAGGCACTACCTGTAGACACGTGAAATTGACATCATGCATTTGATTAGTTCATATTCATCCATTCATCAAATAAATCAAGTTTATTTGGTCAATCTCCTAAAGTCATCAATTTAAATTAAATAAATCAACTTGATCCTATCATTATCCCCCTTAGCTAAATAAATCAAATATTTATTTAACTAAATCTTTATCACCTTTCATCTCCCTTTGATTTGATTTAAATCCCTAAATCTAAGTCAAATGGGTCAAATCATCTAAGCATCATCTTAACTAAGCTAATCCTGATTAATCTAATCTAACCACCCATCACATCCTCTAGCTTTTCCCACTTGCACAAATAAATCAATTTATTCATTTATAAAATCAGCATTTTCCTCAACAAAGCATCTTTGGAGAATATTCCCTCAAGTTTGAATTCAAAAACAAGTGGACATGTACATCCAACAAAGCATTTATGAGCTCTTACATGGCTCTTACACATCTCTTGCACAAGTCAAACTTAGCATTTAACTCTCAATTTCAAATTTGAATCTCCCCCTCTTTGGCACATTGACCAAAATGTGCTCATCCTCCAACCTATCACAAGTTGACAAGTGGCCTCTTCTCATTGGCTTATCTTTAGTCCCACCTCCTCCATGTTTGGCATACTTCTATCATTCTATTTTATAAATAGAGATCATATCCATTGATTTAATCCTCCACAATCTTAGCATTCATCTCCATAATTTGATCTACACTCTAATGCAAAGTTACTCTCTCAAATTGAGAACTAATTTTTCCCATCACCATTTAATTGCATCATTTCAGTTTTAGCAAGGATTGGGAAAGGGTCATTGACACATTTGACACCAATCCAATATGGAATAGGTACTTGTTATGCTTTCGTAATGTCTTTTTGATCTCTTTTCTCATTTGTTGCATTTTGAAGCATGACATCGTTATTTCATAGAAACACTTGATAGATTTGCATGTAACTAACCCATGTTTGAGGTTTTAGAGTTTGTGCAGATTTTGAAAGGTGCTTCACTACCAAACTAAGAATCCCTTTCACAAGTGAAGATATGACTCATACCTTGAAGATAGACAATTTCCAGCAAGACTACAATCCTTTTAAATAACATGGTGAATTTGTATAAAAAAGGCTATTTTGGACCAAAGGAGTAAAATATAATTACACATCCAAATGGAAAAATAGCTAGCAAAATGATGTTATGATATCTTAGGCATGTTGTTTTGTAGGGAGAATAGTTTCCTTTGTCATTGATGGTATTTTGTATGGTGATTTTTATGTTACAATGTCATAGGCATGCCATTTTATTCGAAGAATAGTCACTAATCAAAACTAGAATAATGCTTATTCTACAAAAAAATGCAAGCTCAAATAACCCACAATGGTACCGACAATGACTATTGTCCCTACAAAATGGCATACCTTCTATTGTGGCCTATGTTCTAGCTAGCAAATGTCTACAAGTTGCCCCACAAGCTAGCTAAGGTGCTTTGTTGGTTATAATTTACAAATATGAAATGTTGAAATGAATGAACGGGGAATTTTTTACGCAAGTCTCCTTGAATTTTTAAAAATTTTGGCATACAAGGGGGACCATCACAACTGGAGTGGTCATCTGAAATGACATGAGCCAAAACATCTCATTAATGTTTTTTTGTCGTCCCATCATAGAATTTCCTTCTAATCCTCTATTAGCATGATATCGTATGGGGGTGGTGGGCATGGTTTTATGATATCTTAGGCATGTATTTTTGTAGGGAGAATAGTCATTTTCTTACCAAATCTAGAATGTTTCATAGATTTGTATAGAAAAACTAAAGTTCCAAAACACATTGTGTTTATACAACAACATTTTTGTATACAAATTTGTGTACCCCAATGTCCATTGTGAAAAAATAAAGCATCTCCATACAAACATAATTGTAACTGTAACATGGTGATTGATTAAGATAAAAATTGAAAGAATAATCTTTAAAAATAAAATATGTAGAGTTGTGGGCCAGATTGTTGTTCAAGGGTTTAGAATTCAATTGGCGAGCATGATTGTGTTTTGTTGTATTTGCTAACATATAAATTATTTGAGGTAGATATGATTAAGCTATCATTTTATCATGCTATGCATACCCATACCTGGCATGAAGTTTCACATATTTGTATAGAAAAATCTAAGTTGCAACACACATTATGTTTATACAACATTTCTATATATTATTTGTGAATCCCAATTTTCAATGTGAAAAAATATCTCTATAAAGAAAATTGCAACTATAACACGACAATTATTGGGGTGTAATTGTTGAGTGTTTACATTGGGGATGATGTCCCCCATTTGTGACCTCATCGATTCATAGATCTGGGACAAAAGCTCTTACCCCTCTCAATAAAAACTATAACACGACGATTGATTAAGATAAAACCAAAAGAATAATCTTTAAAGATAAACTATCTAGAGGTGTAGGCCAGACTTTCATTCAAGGGTGAGGAATTCAATTGGCGAGGATGATTGTTTGTCATACTATTTGTTAAGGTATAAATTATTTGGGATAGATATGATTAAGGTTGACATGCTTAAGATATCATGATACACATGCTCATACTTTGCATAAAGTTTCACATATTTGTATAGAAAAACCTAGGTTACAAAACACATTGTTTTTATGAAACATCATTTATGTACACAAATTTGTGAATCACAATGCCTGATGTGAAAAAAAAATCTCCATTAAGATGTAGTTTTAACTACAACACGGTAATTTTTTAAGATAAAACTAAAACAATAATATTCAAAGATAAATTATTTAGAGGTATACGTCAGATTATTATTCAATGGTTTACAATTCAAATGGTGAGGATGATTGTGCTTCATACTCTTTGTTAATGTATAAATTATTTGGGTTAGATATGATTAAGTTTGGCATGCTTAAGATATCATTTTATCATGCTATGCATGCCCATACCTGGCATGAAGTTTCATAGTTTTATATAGAAAAATCCAAGTTGCAAAATACAATGTGTTATACAAAAAAATAATTTTTGTACACAAAGCTGTGAAACCCTATGTTCGATGTGAAAAAAAAATCTCCATAAAGATGTAGTTGCAACTATAACATGGTAATTGATTGAGATAAAATTGAAATAATAATATTTAAAGAGAAATTATCTAGAGGTGTAGGCCAAATTATTGCACAAGGGTTTGCAAATGAACAATTGGTGAGGATAATTGTATGGCATACTATTTGTTAATATATAAATTATTTGGAACATAAATAATTTAGGTCAACATGCTTAAGAAGATGTCATTTTACCATGATAAACTTTCATTTTACCATGATAAATAATTTAGGTCAACATGCTTAAGAAGATGTCATTTCCATGCCTAGCATATAAACTTTCATAGGTTTGTATAGAAAAATCCATGTTGCAAAAAAAAATTGTTTATACAATAGCAGTTGTATGCATAAATTTTTGAACCTCAATGGTGGATGTGAAAGAAAACCTCTTCATAAAGATGTAGTTCCAACTATAACATGGTGATTGATTAAGATAAAACTATAATAATAATCTTTATTAATAAATTATCTAGAGGTGTAGGACAGATTTTTGTTCAATGGTTTGTAGTTCAATTGGGCAGGATGATTTTGTGTCATACTATGTATTAACGTTAAATTATTTAGAAAAGATATGATTAAGGTTGGCATTCTTAAGATACCTTTTTGCAATGCTATACATACCCATACCTAGCATGAAGTTTCACATATTTGTATAGAAAATCCATGTTGCAAAACATATCGTGTTTATACAATATTTTTGCACACAAATTAGTGAACCCCAATGTTTGATGTGTAAAATGAATCTCCATCAGAACTTAGTTGCAACTAAAACACGGTAATTGATTAAGATAAAATTAAAATAATAATATTTAAAGTTAAATTATCTAGAGGTGTAAGTCATATTGTTGTTTAAGGATTTCGAATTCAATTGTTGAGGATGATTGTGTGTCATACTATTTCTTAAGGTATAAATTATTTCAGAAAAATATGATTAAGGCCAGTGTGATGATATCTCAAGTGAAGAATATAAAGAGGTCATTTTTTATGTAGCACTTCAAATTTTAATTGTATTATGGTTGGAAATTTTTTCATAGGTTTGAAATATACTTCTATGAGTGGAACAAAATTGTCAATGAGGACAACATTATAGATGTGGAAAAGTTTTGGAAATTTGAGAAAATAAATTAGAAATTATATTTTAAAAGGAGTATTGTTTTTTATTTCATTGAACAACTTCATACACCTTTTACAAGAATAAAATATCTACTTATTAGTTATTTTCCTAATTATCAAGTTTTAGCTTTTAATTGAATTGTAATGTTGTTGGTTAGTTTAAAATAAAAATCAATTTTAACAATTTTGTTTAATTTTAATTATATATGATAAAACATGGATAACCACAAATAATATGTATTGATAATATAAAAATGTGTATATAATATTTCTCTATGAAGGAGCAAAAGATTAAAAAATATACAGTAAGGTGAGAAAACATGAAAAAAATTGAGCTTAAGAGAAAATAGATAAAAAGTATCCAGAGATGAAAATAAATGAAAGATGAGAACAATCAACAAAAACAAGAAGCGACAAACTAAGTAGAGTTCTATGAGTATGAAGATAGAGCATAAACATGTTGCAAGTAGGTGTAGTTTTTGTTGTCATTGATGTCAACTATAACATCCCACAACGCAACCCCGAAGGGTAAGAGCCAAAAGAGGACAAGATAGTTTTTTTTTCAAAAAATACATAATAACTTACAGATAAAGCAGTTGCCAATACGATATAACGACCACAAACATGGCCAATCATGGTTGAACATAACCCAAAGGAGAGGACTAATCCACCCTCTAGAGAAAATCCAAACAGGAGAAAACATAATGGCTCTAGAAACTTGCTCTAGAACTTCCAGCTATGGAAGTTCCAGCTACAGAACTTCTAGCTACATAACTTCTAGCTACGAAACTTCTAACTATGAAACTTCTAGCTATGGAAGTTCCAGCTATGGAACTTCCAACTACGGAAGTTCCATCTACGAAACTTCTAGCTATGAAACTTCTAGCTACGAAAGTTCCAACTACCAAAGTTCCTACTCTGGAACCTTTGCTCCAGAACTTCTTGCTCTGGAACCTCTGCTCTGGAACTTTATGTTGTTCCGGAACTTCTTGCTCTGAAACTTCCTGCTCTGGAACCTCTACTCCAAAACTTCCTGCTGCTCTGGAACTTCCTGCTCTGAAACTTTCGCTGCACTGGAACCTTTTGCTTTGGAACTTTAGCATCAACAACATAGAGCAATAAGCAGAAAGCGGCGATGCTCTAGAACTTTGGCAGAAACAACACAGAGCAACAAGCAGAAAGCGGTGATGCTCCCGAACTTCTGTAGACTAATACATGAAGGAAATATACAACCAAAGCTCGCATTTTTGCATGGAAAATATTGAAGAAAAAACCATTATTCTCATCATAATACAAGTGAGTTTGATACCAACATCGAAACTCATAAATCAAATATAAACATCGCATTTCTTCTCATTATTTTATATGATTTTATCTTCTCTTTCAAGAGAGTACAATATACATAAATGAATGTACAAGAATAAAAAGGCATAGCCATGAAATACAATACATCAACATATAAGACAAGTACAAGAGAAATCAGCTCTGAGTGGTGCTCCAATAACCTGTATGTCGGTCCCTAATGGCGATGGCAATACCTCCCTACCATGTGGACTCAAAAGAGGCCACCCCACCTTGCTCAAAGGTAGTCGCAAGGCCCAAATAGAAATAACAAGGCAAGGAAAACATAAGGCCAACATTCACATCAGACATGGAGCAAACATGGATTACAATGCACTAAAGCCAATATCACAACATGTAAATGCTCATACAATGACAGGATAGGTACTACTCATGACTACTGAGGTATAGGTATTAGAGTGCGGACTGGGTGAAATTTCATCATGTGTGCACAAAGGAATGGCACCACATGGAATCAAGTACATCTCTCCTACAGATGAGTAAAACTCAAACATGCCTGAATCAATGCCCTGCAGACGGATAACTCAACGTCGTGCAGATGAATAGGCCTCCTCGTTTATCCAAACGAGGAATCCAAAAACAAATATGAAGCCATGAAAAAGCCACTAAAATCATCATAAGGTCATTTAACACATCCAAACAAGCATTTTTGTAAGAATACACATTTAACAGTTGTAAATCAACATGAAATTGAGGCATAGAAATTACATAAAAATTCAAAGTGCCCAGATTAAAATTATAAGCCCGACCTAGTTCATATTTTGGAGTTGCAAGTTGGAATCCACCTTCAATTTTTCAATTTTAAGAACCATAATAATGTGTTGTACTAAAAAATGTCATTTAATGCATGGTTGGGCAAAAATATGAAAAATGAAAGTGCCCAGATTAAAAATAGGACAACGACCCATTTGAAATATGGAGGATTCTACATGGAATCCAATTTTCTTTTACTTTTTTTAATAGACGGTTAAAGAGCCAGAATTAAAATTTGGCAAAGACCTAGTTGAAATCTTGGCGTTCCTACATGAAATACACCCTTAAATTTAAGTTTTAGCAAGGGGATAACGAGCAACAATAAAAAATGTTTTTTAACAGGTTGCACAAATTTTGGCCAAAACAGAAAGTGATCTAAATTCGTTTTGGACTCCAACCCAGTTGAGATTTGGACATTTTCAAGTGAATCCCAAAGCTGAATTTGAGTTTAAACTAAGGGATTTGTATAGATTTTTAAAAAAACTTAGACTTCCCCAAATTAAATTCCATAACCAGGCTGAAAAGAAAACTAAACAACCAAATGCCATAACAACACCCAGCAGCCAAGATTCCCAAAGCATTTAACACATGCACTTATGTATACATTTATAACTCAAAAAATTCAAGGAAAACAAAGAGCAATACCTCAAATCTACCCAAATATGAAAAGAAGAAATGCTTTTCAGCAAGACACAGCGAGATTTCAAAATGAAGCAGCAAAACAACAAAACTATGCTGAGCCTCTGATGCCATTGCCCACAATTTTCTTCTCATAAATTCTCAATGTTCTTCTCCCACTCAGCTGCCCAGTTCATGGGATTTTCTTCCTCCTCCCTAAAACAAAAGTTTCTTCTTCTTCTTTTCTTTCCCAAAAAGAATCCCCCCAAAATAAAACTTTCTTCCTCTTTATATTTTCTTCTCCAAAAAGATGACTCCCTCAAAATAAAAGAATGAAAGTACAAATATATTCAAACAAGGTTGCCCCCTTTTGTTAACTAATTCCTCAACACAATAAAATGAAATAAATCATTTTATTAAATAAACTATTAATGCTCACCAAAGCAATAAAGTAAAATCACCAAATATACAAAGCTCTCCAAATAAGAAACAACCTCTGCAAAAGTAATGCTGAATCAGCTAATCACCTCTTTATCCATTGCCCTTTCTCCTCCATGGTTTGGGACAAACTTCTAAAAAGCTGGCATTTCTCATGGGCTCCTCTGGAGTCTATTGAGGATTTTTTTGTTCAATGGAAACCCCCCTCTTTCAACCCCTTTATTAAAAAACTTTGGGCCTTCTCGTTCCCCCATTTGGCTTGGGGAATTTGGAAAGAGAGAAACAACCAGATTTTCAGGGATAAGGAATCTTCAGAGGAAATTATGTTTGAGAGAATTCTTAGAATGATCAAGGAAAATTTTTCTATTATCCCCTTCAGGGAAGATAAGATTGATACTGTGGCTTGTTCCCCTTATGATAGCCTGATTGCTAGGGAATGGAGAATTAGTTGGGATATTTCCATTGCCCCTAATTCTACCAAAAATTCTAGGGTTGGAATTTGCTGGTGTTTTCCTATGGAAGGATGGGCTAAAGCCAACTTCGACGGGGCGGCAAAGGGAAACCCAGGAAAGGCTGGGTGTGGTGGGGTCTTAAGGGATTCGGCAGGTAACTTTATGGGTGTTGTTGCCTCTCCCTTGGGAATCCAAACCAATCACGTGGCGGAAGCGGCGGGGGCTTATTACATAATCAACTTGGCTATGGGAATTAAATGCAAAAATCTATGGATTGAAGGTGACTCGAAAAATATTATTGATAGCCTTTGTGGTAGATCGCAGTCCGCATGGTCGATAAAAAATTGGATTGATGATTCTAAGGCCTTACTTAGTAACTTCGATAATATAAAAATAACTCATGCCTACCGTGAGGCGAACGTGATTGCTGATTTTTTTGCCAATGAGGGAGTTAAGAGTGACACTTTCCTTACGTGGCATAAGAAGACTGAACTCCACTCCAATGTTCAAGCTCTTTTGGAGTTCGATATGGTGAACGAAAAAAAGGCGGTGTCATGTCATAATGGAAAAGGTACGATTCATGAATAGCAATATCCAAAGATATAATGGGGCCGAGTGGATCTGGATGATTAATTATCTTCTTTGGCACGTATTGTGGGTCCTAAGAAACAAAGGAACTTTCTGGAATAGGACTTCTATCTGTAACAGCATTCGCACTAACCTATCTATTATGGGTGGGGAACTGAGGAGGGTGGAGCCTACCAGCTTTGAATCACACACCAAGAATGCAAAAGCTTGGAGTAAAATCAGAAGGGGTGGATTACTTCTATTCATTGAGAAACTCCATGGCCCTAAGGAGGAGATTACTGACTTCTTTGAGAAGAATTGGAATGATGGGGAGGTCTTCCTGTTTGGTAGGAAAGTTCAAATTGATGAAGCCCTGATTGCGGAGGTCACGGGCATTCCGATGGAAGAGCACAAATTCTTCAGAGATAGGAAATTCTCCGACGAAGCTGTTTTGAAATTTACCAAATCTGAAATAGAGAAACAAAATCTGGTCAAGATGTCGAATAGCTACTATGAAGTGGACACTATAAAAGCTCTGTGGAGAAAAGTTCTAAGGGTTATCATGGAATACATCACGCTCGACGGCCGCTTCAGAAGGGTCTATGGTTATCACTTCGTGCTGCTTAATCACTTCCGGCATAAGGTGCGTATCTCTATCCCCTTCTTCTTGCTCTGTTCTCTGAGAAACAACTTTTCTGATCATAGAAGAAGCCCTAAAAGATACCCGATTCTTCACACGGGTCTTTTAAGACTTATTTTTGAGCACTTTCAAAATATGCCCACCCTTCCTAACCCTATTACCCTGCTGGAGCTTGACGAAGATGATACTGAGCCTAGCTTGTCCGAAACCAAAGCTTCTCCCGACCGTGTCCTAAGCCCTTCGCCTCCGTTGCCCCCTCCTTCTGCTTCTAGCGGCCCCCCTCAACCTTCTAGAGCTTGCTCTATTTTGGCCTCTGGCCACACTAACCCTAATGCCAATATGGCTCCCTCTTGCTCCCTGGTTAATAAGCTTGTGTCCTACCCTGATGACTCCCCTGTTGTTTCTGCTAAGATAGCTGGGGCCAGCCTTGAGGAACTTCACGCCCCCCAGAATATTCAACAGAAAAACTTGAGCCCCCTGAGAGGTGCGAAGTCGGTGTTCTTTGGGGTCAACCCTAAAAGTGACCCCCCTTTTGACTTTGTTGGTAATGCCAAAAGCTACTCCCAGGACCAGCTCAATTCTGCCAAATGGGTTTTTCATGAGATAAGTGAGCTGAAAACAAAAAAATTGTCTCTTCATAGCAAACTGGGGGAAATTGAAGTTAAAGTCGCTGGGCTTACTCAGCTCGAAGCGGAGAAGCACAACAATATGAAGAATAGTCCTCAAAAGGACAGCACTATCAAAAATGAACTTGAAAAAATTAAAGGAACCTTGAAAAAGATCGCCGAGCAAAATTGTAGAATTGTCAGACATAACTTTGTTATCATCAAGGCTATGTCTGAAAGACTGGAGAAAACCCACAAGAGAGCTCTGATTGTCGACCTTGATCAAGAGAAAGACCAGGACGAGGAAGCTGGGATATCCAAACGTACCAAATCTAGCACGAAAAGGAAAGTCCAGACTACCCCTAGTATGGCTCAGATCTTTATGGAGGGGGCTCAGGAAATGGCGGACTTGGAGGAGGTTGCGGATGAGCTCCTGAACTCTATGAACTAGTGGTGGTCGGGCCCTGCTTCTTCTATTTGCTGGCTTCTTTGAGGCTTTTTGTTGCTGCCTGCTGATGTTGGTTTTATTTTCTCTGGCAGTTTTTTTGTTTTTTGGACCGCTGTTTCGGTCTTCTCCTGTTTTGTTACTTTGTGGTTTCGGGTCCCTATAAAACCCGTTTATCCCCCTTTTATCAAAAACAAAATCATTTAAATTTTCCAAATGAAATATATCATTCTCTCGAATGATCAATAAAAATCATTTAAAAATAACATATTTTAAAATCTCATGGGTAAAACCATTTAAATCTCCCATCAATTAAATACTATAAAATACCATATTTAAAATCACAAAAGATGTCAATGAAACCACATCAAGACATGACAACTAAAATATATATCCACATAAAAAATTCATAGAAACCAAGACAAAATACCTCAATAAAACATACTGGTAAACCACATACAACTGAAGGGTGCGTCAGAACATACAGCTGAAAGGTGCTCCGGAACATACAACTGAAAGGTTCTCCGAACGTTACCATTAGGTAACCAGATGGTAAGAAATCAATAAGGAAAACAATGCCATAATAGGGTACAATGGGCTAGGGTAGGGGAAATTTTGGCCTGTGACTACCTCTAGTAACCACCATCGGGTAAGGTACACTTAAACCTATGAAGCCAGGTGGAGTCGATACCTGGTACCTGGAACATACATATCGCATATACATATATACATAGCCGAAGCACATACTACATCCCGACTGTAGTTAGCTACCATATATATATCAGGTAATTACATCATCATAGCTAATCATAATAACCTTTCACTAAATCAACAATATCTAAGCTCATTATAATAACATTTAACATTTAAAATATCAAATCAAAAATCAAAGTATTATCTTACCAGTCTGGGTTTAGAGAGGTATTACATCCTCCCTCCCTAATATTTGACTTACTCCTGGAAGTCATGTAAACTCAATATACAGCCATGTCACACATTAGTACTCAAAATATAATAATCAACATTAAACAATTGTACTTCATTCCAAGAATGAGAAATGTAATATACATTATTCATCACTAAACAAAACAGAAAGGACATCCTTTTAGAACTCACCTTTCTAAGAATCACTATCAATATGTTGACATATACCTTACTCATAAATTCTCAACATGAAACAAAATAACATGGTTAATCTTACTAACATCACATATGCCACAATCCTCAACATAAGCATTTATTTAAACATCCACATTCATCCAAGGATAGGTTAAGATACACATTAATTCCACAAAGAAATGGGTAAAGAAGATGCATAAGCACTCAATTCTTTCCAAAATACCATAATTTGTAACAATATTTTTTTTCCACACACTTCCAATCTCACAAATTAGAACATATTTGCCATAATTTTCAACCAAAATATAACAATTTACACTTTCTACCACATAATAAACCAACTTTCTAACTTTTCATTTGAAGCCATATCCAAGATGAAACATGCATTTATGCATACATACATACTTACATCACTGGGAATCACATCACAAGGTTACACAAGGCTCCATCTAGACACTAGTAAGCAACATACTAATCCATGATACATAAACCATGAGCCAAGAACCAATATCCATCTCACATAATCCATACCTCAGACTCATTGGTTTGATGGTGTTAGGCCACACACACATGGTGAGACCATCCAAACAAGACCACAATGACCTATCTCTTGTTGAATAAGGTGGTTAGCCTCCAAGAGATAGTCATCACACATAGGTGGGTAGTGGGTCCTAGCTGTGTAACAACCTCACATACCCCCATCCTCAAGGTTCCCTGCGTCTACTTTCTTGTATACACTCAATCGAGTCTAGCTCTCCCATTCTTGATGATGAATCACATTACAACACAAGACCAGCATTTGAAAACAACAAATAGAAAACTAGTTTAGCCACCAAAGATCATAAATAATTATCAAATAAAGATTCAATTGTAGCAATAAAGCAAGAAATGCACAAAATTTCAACACTAAATCATATGTAACCATGAGGGCTACATGCAAATAAGGTCACAAGGTGTGGCTAAACCATCACAAATAAGATAAATCAATTTTTTCCGGTCCTCACAACCAAAGTGAAAGTCATTAATGACCAAAAGAAGATTCACAATCTTTGAAATGTCACAATACATAACTATGTTACTAACTAGCCACTAGATGAGGAAGGAGGTAACAATGTCTGACTATCGCAATAGCCCCTCATGTGTGGTGGAGTGAACACACCAACCACATGGCATGAAGTGTACTCCTCGGCTACACCTTGCATCGTGTCGTCACGCGGCATGGACTCACCAAGTGGCCCATGCACTACTTGGCTATCTGCATGGAATGTGCACCTCAGCCACATCCTGCATTGCATCTCAGCGCGACATAGTCATATGCCAACCGAAGAAGGCACGTACTAGTCATACATGGCATGGAAATGTGTCTGTGACCTCGTGGAAGCAGGCACGTGTAGAACACACCCCGAATAGCGATACCTCATGGAAAGGGCACACACAATTACTCATCGTAGCCAGAGGTATACATGGCTAGGACATACCCATATGCCAACTGACCCAAACACTGTCAAGAGTAATATGAGTGTCCCTCTACAAGTGTATGAGGCCCCATCACGCTCATCACACAAGTAGGCTACCATAACACAATCTCATAGTGCACCTTCATGCATCTAAGCATGTGGTATCATCACCAACACTATGTCAGAACATCAATGTGGTGTGGCATCATATCTATGGCATCATGGTAGAACACGTGCAGATATGGAATAAATAGTGCATATAGGAGTATATAAATATGGGGCTACTCAAGTCTCACCTCTCATGTGGATGAGGTCAACTCACTAATGCCAACTCAACATCCCTACAGACGGCCAGGCAATACTAACAAACCAATGTTGTTGTATACAAAGTTGTGGGGATTAGGTTAGCACATATGGGTATGTGCAGGATCATGATGGGCCAAAAAGTGGCAATATGATGGGTATGTGGTTGACGACTTTCTTTTTACCCAGAATTGATAAAATGAAAAGAGTTTTTAAAGGAGATTCTCAGCTTTCCACCAATATAAATTATGTCTTACTTTGAATTTAATAAGTAATTATTATTCATTTTCTATTTGAATTATGACTAAAGTCTCGATTGATAGGCTAATTGAAAAACATCTATAGCTTTCAAACGGTATCACATTTTTGAATCCAAAACATGCATCACATTCTATGCTTCACATACTATAGGATTAAAAAAGAAAAATTAAATTTCATAAAGTTTTGGTGGAAGTTAAGATTGGTGGAACATCACAGTTTTATATTTTTTAAAAGTTGTAATAAAAAATTCATAATTAATTATTTACTTGGAAAAAATTACAAAAAATATGCATCACATCGAGACATGAGTCCTCTACTTATATCTAAAATATTATAAAAAAAATATTATTATTTTATTGTGGTTAGGGTGGTCAGACAGACACCTACTTCTTATTTTCCCCTTAAAATTTAAGTACTACTGCATTGAAATTTCAAATTTTCACCAAATAGATTTTTTTTTTTAAACAAACCTAGTAGTTTAGAAACTACATTCAATTTTCTACAGAATCTATTCTTACATATTTTTGAAATAATATAGATAACTTATTCAAATTTTTACGTCAAGTTGCCTAACTCTGATTTTTCTAAATTTTTTGCCACTTAAGGGTCTATTTTTTCCATGATGATCCTACACACCCATATGGATCAAGTACCCTAATCCATCATAAGGGGAAGTAGTGAGTACTTTCCTCAGGATCAATTGAGTTGAGAACGCTCTGCACCGCAACATGCGTACACTACACACTCTGCCCAAGGAAATTTGTGGCTACTACTACCCCTTCATGGATTGAGGGACTAGAGAACCAAAAGAAGAGATTCTACGAAGCCAACTTTTGGTTTCTCTTAATATATATGTAAATTTCAACCACACGTGGGTTGTCCCTCAATCAGGTAACAAACATACAAGCACACATAATGGTATGCTTAATCCCACACCCTAAATACAACATATCCTCCATGGATGGGTACACTGTCTCACCATCCCATGGGCACACAAAGCAAGTACGAGGTATTCACAACACTCAACATGTGCACTAACACAGGATGTTCACATAACAGGTAGTACCTTTTTCCAATTTTCTCATACCAAAATAAACCATTATCCACCTCTAATTATACAAGGTCAATACAACTTTCCAAGAACATGTACTCCCAACATCCATACAAAACATCTTAGTGCTACATGGATTAAATCAAAAATGCCATGATAAAGTCTCTCCCATTCACATTCACTTTTATTAGGTGGTAAATCACATTACTACACATATATGTTAACCACATTCATTTCCCACACACAGTGCAATACCATTACAATGTTTACTCAAGACAAGGTATGCAACATTATCACTTCAACAGACATTTAATATTTTGCTAGGTCTTGGATTTGGCAACCACCTCCAATCTTCAAACCCTTGTAGATTTGACCTCCAATGTCCAACTGGGATGAAACAAAAGGCAAATCTTACAATCTCAGACACTCTGGATGCAGTGGTGAGCTCAAATCTGATGTAACAAGCTCCCAAAATGCACCTGCAATATAAGGCCAAAAATGGAACCCTCCTAGAATCTCTCCAAAATTACAATCAAAAGGCACTCTAATAGCTTTGATACCATTTAAGAATTGGCTATGAAGGTAGCCACCCAAGATCTAGAAACCTTATAAAAAGCACAAGCATACGAGAGATGGAAACAATATGACAAGAATATACTATATTCTACCAATAATACAAATAGAATGGAATGACCAAAAGTACATAGGAGACCCCTTGGTTATATAGCCAAGGTGAGTACATAGAAGGGCATAATATTATGACAAGTGTCATAATCTTATGACATGAGACAACTATGAAAAGCTATCACTCCACCTAAAGTGGAAAAGTGATAATGTGATAATCACCACAAAAGGTGGAGAGGTAATCACATGATGTGTCCACGAAAGGTGGATGTGATAAAGTAATAACATGATAAGTCCACCAAAAGTGGAAATGCTCCAACTACCTCCTATGTGGTCCCTAAGTAAACTTAACTAAGGTGTAATCATGACCTAGGACAAGGTACAACACTTTTATTTACACCAACAAAAAGAGACCCAAGGTAGTAGGGAACCCTAGAGTAGTTGACTTAGTCAAAGAAAAGGTTAAATTTTTTATTGGATAAATTTCCCTCCATTATGCAACATAATTTTGACATAGTCAAGGCACTGCCAAACTAAGAATCCCTTTCAAAAGTGAAGATATGACTCATATCTTGAAGATAGACAATTTCCATCAAGACTACAATCCTTTTAAATAACATGATGAATTTTTTTTAAAAAGGCTATTTTGGACCAAAGGAGTAAAATAGATTTACACGTTCAAATGGAAAACTAGCTAGCACTATGATGTTGTGATATCTTAGGCATGTTGTTTTGTAGGGATAATAGTTTCCTTTGTCATCGATGGTGTTTTGTATGGTGATTTTTATGTTACAATGTCATAGGCATGCCATTTTATTCAAAGAATAGCCACTAATGAAAACTAGAATAACCATTATTCTGCAAAAAAAATGCAAGCTCAAATAACCCACAATGGTACCGACAATGACTATTGTCCCCACAAAATGGCATACCTTCTATTGTGGCCTATGTTCTAGCTAGCAAATGTCTACAAGTTTCCCCACAAGCTAGCTAAGGTGCTTTGTTGGTTATAATTTACAAAATGAAATGTTGAAATGAATGAACGGGGAATTTTAAAAAAATTTGGCATACAAGAGGGACCATCACAACTGGAGTGGTCATCTGAAATGACATGAGCCAAAACATCTCATTAATGTTTTTTTGTCATCCAATCATAGAATTTCCTTCTAATCCTCTATTTGCATGATATCATATGGGGGTGGTGGGCATGGTTTTATGATATCTTAGGCATGTTGTTTTGTAGGGAAAATAGTCATTTTCATACCAAATAGAATGTTTCATAGATTTGTATAGAAAAACTAAAGTTCCAAAACACATTGTGTTTATACAACAACATTTTTGTATACAAATTTGTGTACCCCAATGTCCATTGTGAAAAAATAAAGCATCTCCATACAAACATAATTGTAACTATAACGTGGTGATTGATTAAGATAAAAAATGAAAGAATAATCTTTAAAAATAAAATATGTAGAGTTGTGGGCCAGATTGTTGTTCAAAGGTTTAGAATTCAATTGGCGAGCATGGTTGTGTTTTGTTGTATTTGCTAACATATAAATTATTTGAGGTAGATATGATTAAGATATCATTTTATCATGCTATGCATACCCATACCTAGCATGAATTTTCACATATTTGTATAGAAAAATCTAAGTTGCAACACACATTATGTTTATACAACATTTCTATATATTATTTGTGAACCCCAATGTTCAATGTGAAAAAATATCTCTATAAAGAAAATTGCAACTATAACACGACAATTATTGGGGTGTAATTGTTGAGTGTTTACATTGGGGATGATGTCCCCCATTTGTGACCTCATCGGTTCATAGATCCAGGACAAAAGCTCTTACCCCTCTCAATAAAAACTATAACACGATGATTGATTAAGATAAAACCAAAAGAATAATCTTTAAAGATAAATTATCTAGAGGTGTAGGCCAGACTTTCATTCAAGGGTGAGGAATTCAATTGGCGAGGATGATTGTTTGTCATACTATTTGTTAAGGTATAAATTATTTGGGATAGATATGATTAAGGTTGACATGCTTAAGATATCATGCTACACATGCTCATACTTGGCATAAAGTTTCACATATTTGTATAGAAAAACCTAGGTTGCAAAACACATTATGTTTATGAAACATCATTTATGTACACAAATTTGTGAACTGCAATGTCTGATGTGAAAAAAAAATCTCCATTAAGATGTAGTTTTAACTATAACATGGTAATTTTTTAAGATAAAACTAAACAATAATATTCAAAGATAAATTATTTAGAGGTGTACGTCAGATTATTATTTAATGGTTTACAATTCAAATGGTGAGGATGATTGTGCTTCATACTCTTTGTTAATGTATAAATTATTTGGGTTTGATATGATTAAGTTTGGCATGCTAAAGATATCATTTTATCATGCTATGCATGCCCATACCTGGCATGAAGTTTCATAGTCTTATACAGAAAAATCCAAGTTGCAAAATACAATGTGTTATACAAAAAAAAAAAATTTACACAAATTTGTGAAACACTATCTTTGATGTGAAAAAAACATCTCCATAAAGACATAGTTTCAACTATAACATGGTAATTGATTGAGATAAAATTGAAATAATAATATTTAAAGATAAATTATCTAGAGGTGTAGGCCAAATTGTTGCTCAAGGGTTTGCAATTCAATTGATGAGGATGATTGTATGGCATACTATTTCTTAATTGCATAAATTATTTGGAACATACATAATTTAGGTTAACATGCTTAAGATATCATTTTACCATGATACGCATTTCCACACCTAGCATATAAACTTTCATAGGTTTGTATAGAAAAATCCATGATGCAAAAAAAAAATTGTTTATACAATAGCAGTTGTATGCATAAATTTTTGAACCTCAATGGTGGATGTGAAAGAAAAAATATTCATAAAGATGTAGTTCCAACTATAACATGGTGATTGATTAAGATAAAACTATAATAATAATCTTTATTAATAAATTATCTAGAGGTGTAGAACAGATTTTTGTTCAATGGTTTGTAGCTCAATTGGGAAGGATGATTTTGTGTCATACTATGTATATACGTTAAATTGTTTAGAAAAAATATGATTAAGGTTGGCATGCTTAAGATACCTTTTTACAATGCTATACATACCCATACCTAGCATGAAATTTCACATATTTGTATAGAAAATCCATGTTGCAAAACATATTGTGTTTATACAATATTTTTGCACACAAATTAGTGAACCCCAATTTTTGATGTGTAAAAAGAATCTCCATCGGGACTTAGTTGCAACTAAAACATGGTAATTGATTAAGATAAAGTTGAAATAATAATATTTAAAGTTAAATTATCTAGAGGTGTAAGTCATATTCTTGTTTAAGGGTTTGGAATTCAATTGTTGAGGATGATTATGTGTCATACTATTTCTTAAGGTATAAATTATTTCAGAAAAATATGACTAAGGTCAGTGTGATGATATCTCAAGTGAAGAATATAAAGAGGTCATTTTGTATGTAGCACTTGAAATTTTAATTGGATTATGGTTGGCACTTTTTTCATAGGTTTGAAATATACTTCTATGAGTGGAATAAAATTGTCAATGAGGAGAACATTAGAGATGTGGAAAAGTTTTGGAAATTTGAGAAAATACATTAGAAATTATATTTTAAAAGGAGTGTTGTTTTTATTTCATTGAATAACTTCATACGCCTTTTACAAGCATAAAATATCTGCTTAGTAGTTATTTTCCTAATTATCAAGTTTTAGCTTTTAATTGAATTGTAATGTTGTTGGTTAGTTTAAAATAAAAATCAATTTTAACAATTTTGTTTAATTTTATTTTCAATAAAATTAAAATTATATATGATAAAACGTGGATAACCACAAATAATAAGTATTGATAATATAAAAATGTGTATAAAATATTTCTCTATGAAGGAGAAAAAGATTAAAAAATTTATAGTAAGGTGAGAAAACATGAAAAAAATTGAGCTTAAGAGAAAATAGATAAAAAGTATCCAAAGATAAAAATAAATGAAAGATGAGAAAAATCAACAAGAACAAGAAGCGATAGACTAAGTAGAGTTCTATGAGTATGAAGATAGAGCATAAACATGTTGCAAGTAGGTGCAGTTTTTGTTGTCATTGATGTCAACAGAACTATGTTTTTGCAATGATGTCAACCTTAGTGATGCTTTGATTAGTTGCATTATGTTGTCATTAGTAGTCTCATTGGTTTCAACCTCTTGTGTTGATTTGATATGCATTTGTATAGTTGAGTTCCTATGTTGCAGTTGGTTTAGTTGTGATGAGGAAGTGTTGCAGGTGACGAGAATATGTTTATGGTGCTTGGTTTCGAAGTGATTTTCAGAAAATTGAATAAAGGAGAAAATAATGTGGTTGAGAGGTGTTTAGTATAGTAGAGTGATGTTCAATGTTTTGCTTCACATTTATTTTATGTTCAAGATCTACTTATGCAGTTCAAATATGTTGATCATAGGTGTTTAGACATGTTATATCCAAAATTTATTTTTTGGATAGTTGCACAGAGAAAGTTGTGTTCACCAGTGAGTGGATTGTGTATTGCAGTGGTTTCTAGGAGAAATGGTTTTTCTCTGCATTTCTTCGCAGTTTGGTTTTTGGTCTTGCAATTCTAGAAGTGTGTTTATATTGCTAGTATCTATCTTCCATATAAGTTGTTTGAAGTTTGATGCTCGGCAAGGTTGGATTCTTCAGTTAAAGTATGAGGAAAGTTAACTGGGTGTACAGGATGAGTGTGTTCTTCAGGTGAAATTTGTTGCAAAGCAATTTGTTGGATTTTACAATGTTTATGAGATATTCTAAATTATGTTCAAGTGATGTATGTTCTCTACGAGTTGTCCTTGTATCAAAGGAAGTGTGTACTAAAATGTTCAATGGTGTTTACACAGGTTCGGTCGACCTTGGGTGTTTGCACTAATTACATAAATGTTTCGGTGTTTGTGGAAGCATGGAATGGTGTATATGTATTATTTTAGTTTCTTAATTAAGGTGTGGTATGGTCCTCTTTTATTCCTTTCCACCGCACGAATGTTTAGTGCCGACCTAATTTGAATTTGCACATTTGAGGTGCATAGTTGACCTTGTCAATTATTTTCAAGGTTGGGGGATGGTATAAATAAACTTGTTGAGTTGATGGAGAATTGTGTAATGGTGTGTGTGATGTGAATTACAGAGTTATGAAGTATGATCTTTAATGTGTTAAACTACTAGAAGCAGTGATCAAAAGGTGTCTACATTCTTCAAAGAGGTTGTGAATGTAGTAGTGATGTTGTGGTGGATTTTTCTATTGCTTTGAGATGAATTTCTCATTGTAACATTCTTCTTTCTTCTTTTTTATAATCTGGCAATGAGCCCTTCTTTTCTTTTGGGTAGTGAGCCCTCTAGTAATGAGCCTATTGTATTCAGTGTCTCAATTACTTTACATTGTGAGCTAATCCTCACCATCATTTTTCCCTTCTTGGGTTTTCCACATAAATCTAGTGTTCTCGTGTGTTTGGATGTGTTTGCATTACTGTTTCTCATGTTTACATTTTTCTAATATATTATAATGGTTTAAGTGGTTGTTAATGGTTTAAGGACTAATGCAGATCTAAATGTTGAAGAGAGTTTTAATGTTTAAATGTACAACTAATTCACCCCCCCCCCTCTCAATTTTTTTGTGCATTCAACAATTGGTATCAGAGCAAGATTCCTTGGAAGAAATTTTAACCACTTGAGGTAGATCTAGGATGGCACACAAGAAGGGGGCTCCTTTTTTTGATGGAACTGATTATACATTCTAGAAGACTAGGATGGAAGGTTTCCTTGTTTCACTAGGGTTTTCAGTTTGGAAGTCTATTGAATCTAAATATATTTTGCCTACAAATGGTCCAAGCATTGATGATGAGATAAAGGCCTATGAAAACAATGGGAAAGCAAGGTACGCTCTTTTGAGTGGTCTTTCTAATACTGAACTTGTGAAAGTTGTGAATCTTAAAATCGCTAATGAGATTTGGAAAATTTGGAAAGTATTTATTAAGGAGATGATACGGTAAAGCAAGCTAAGATGTAGAACCAAAATATCAAGTTTGAAACCATGTGGGTGTTATAAGATGAAGCTATTAATAGCTACATGTAGAAAGTGGATGAAGTTATCAATTCCATCAGAGGTCTTGGTGGAACTCTTGAAGATGATGAGGTGGTAAAGAAGGTATTGAAGACTCTGCATAAATCCTATAGTCATAAGGTTTCTTTTATTAAGGAGTTTCATAATCTAAATAGTTATTCTAGAGATAAATTACTTAGTACTTTAACTACTTTTGAATTAAGAGAGTTTGGTTCAAGTGATACAAAGAAAGAGATTTCTTTTAAAGTTGGAAAAGTAGAGAAGAATGAGGAATCTGATCTAGATTATTTTGATGAGTTGGAAGCAAAGTTTGTGAGGAAATTGAAAAAGGGAACTAGAAAATAAAGAGGTAAGTTACCTTTCAAATGCTTTAACTATGGAAATACTGGTCATTATGCTTCAAGATGTCCTGTCAAAGCTTCAAAAGATAAATATAAGGAGAACAAAGGTAAATTAGTTAAAAAAAGCTATTATGTTAAAGAAGATGCTAGTATATCTGATAATGAATCTGATTACTCTGATGAGGGGGATAATGGATTCTTGTTCATGGCTGTAAATGATGGAAATAATTCTATTAACTCTAAGAGATGTATGAAGGAATGTACTCCGGGAATAGGTCATAATACTGAGGGAGCATTGTTGATTGCTCTCCATGTCAGGGAAGAAAATAATAACTAGATCATTGATAGTGGATTCTCAAATCACATGGCAGGTGATAAGAGTAAGTTTGTTAAGTTTGAAGACGGCTTAGTTAAGTTTGGTGATGATATATTTGCTAAGATATGTGGAAACGGTTCAATCAATTTTGATGGAAAGCACAATACACATGATTTTCTTTATGTTAAGGTTCTGTGGAATAATATTTTGAGTGTAGAACATATGTGTAGCAACGGATTTCATCTTGTGTATCAACAGACTTCATCTTGTGTTTTTTAATTTAAACCCTACAAACATCATTAAATGCAACTTAATTCCTGACACCCACTTGCATGCCTTCAGTGGGACCCATTCACCATGGGTGGCGAATGAGTCCCTCTTGGCACAAAATTCAAAATAATTTCAAATTTCTTTTGGGTTTTTATTTATTAAGACCTAAGGTCGCCTGTGATGTTGTATTTTTGGGAAATTAGGGCATAAGTGTGTATAAATAAGTGTTTTCTATCCATTTTAACCCCCAATTCATCCATCAACTCATACAAGCACTCAATCATCAAAAGCATCATTCAATCAAGCAATTATCAAGCATCTTGGAGCAGCCATTGGCATATCTTCATACTTCAACAACAAGTGTTTGGTGAGATCATGACACTTGCATGTTATTTTTTCATCATTCCTTTCTTATTTCATTTTATTATCAAGGGTTGGATTACCAAATCAGGGTTTGACCAAGGAAAACCCCTATACTCTAACCCTTAACCATTTTTCCCCTCTTTGCATTTATGTTTGCAAGTCTTGTAGGTAGATTTTTCAAAGAAATAGGTGTTGAAAAGTGGTAAACAAGTCATCAAAGCTATTCAAGTCAACAAGGACCTCATTCAAGCTTGGAGACATCATTCAACCCATTTTCTACAGATTTGGATCCGTCAACCTGACAAGCACACAAGTACAGATTTGGACCCACAGAGTTGACTTTGGAATTTGTAGATTTCTATAGGTGGAAAAATTCACCATCTGTGGAAAATCAGTCCCACTTCCAGGTTAGAGAAAGTGTCTTCTGAGGTTTTCAGTTCCTGGCATCCCGAAACCTATTTCAGCAGAATTTACCAGAGGCAGGACTAATTCGCCATCTGTGGCGAATGGGTCCTAGTGGTCATCAACAGTAATTTTTGAAACATTCCAAAACCTTCAAGCATTATAATTCTACCTCTAGGTGCACTACATTCAGTTTCATTAAGTTTTTTTTTCATTTGTTTATGTTTCTAGTTCATTTCTGCATATCATAATGTGTTTTCAAACACTTCACATTTCGTAGGTTTTGCATAAATAATCAATGCATTTTATCAATTTATTGCATTTAGGCATATTTTCATTGTACTTGCATTATTTTGAGTGAACTGCCTAGATTTTGTGTGGGGTCTATCTCTCTCCTTTAGGTAAAAAACCCTAATTGAGCAAGAGAGTCATAGCACCCTACAACCCAAAAATCTATGGTTCATTTTGGTGAACCTGCATATTGAACATTATCTTTCTGATTTACATCTACATCCTAGGGTTTACAAAATTGCATTAGTGAATATCTCATAGATTTCATTTTTGCACTTCAAAACATTAAAAATACTAAAATTTTGCATCTGTATCCTATTTTTGCATCAGAAAATCATAAAAATCATTTTAATTTTTTTGAAAAATCACAAAAAAATTCACCCCTGTACTAATTTTCCACCCTGAGCGAATCAGTTTAGTTGCACTTTTTGCAGCAATTTCTAGCATTTTCACAGTGTTTTCTGCATTTCTATTTTCTGTAACTACATCTCTATCACTATTTTCAGATTAACTATTCTATTCAATTTCTTGCGTTTGTTTACTTCTCATTTGCATCATGGCCTTTTCCTTTAATAAGTTTTGGATGTCTTTGAAATCCTTAGTTGACATGTCAAACTGTATCTTTGGTTGTGATCCTAATGACCTTGAGCTTCCTCATGCTCCTTCAACTCCTCATGATTGTCCTCCTCATTATATTGACATCATTGGAGAAGATGATGCTAGCATGAATAAGTTCTTAAATGAATTTCCTGATTTAACCTTGAAGCCAATGCATCCTTTTATCTATCCATGTAGTCACAAGACCTTCCTCCAATATCCCCTCCTGACATGTTTGGATACTTCTTTCCTAAAATCAATGAAGGACCTAAGTTCCCTCCAACATGTGGACCTAGTTCTTCTATACACACCCCCCCCTCAACCATTTTATGATAAAGTTACGAACACACCAATCAACCTTGAAGAAACCTATGGTAAAGGTTTTACAATCTTAAGCAAACAAGGATGTAACATAACCACTGAACATAATATTCATCAACTTTTTGAACAAAAAACAACCAATGAAAACACCATAGGGTTAGGATATCAAGATCCTCCTCATGACAGCAAGCCTCCTGTTGAATATTGGAGACTTCATAATGATGGCACTGTGATCTTTGATTCCCAGCTCGATCTAAATGTTCTCCCTCATGAACAGCCCTTACATGATACCAATGACAAGGATGATAGGATCCCCATGGGTCATTTTCCTCCTTCAATCCATGAAAGGGGTGTATCTAGTAAATGCAAATGACCTTATAAGATAAAAAACTAAAATTTCCTCTTCATCCACCACTTGAATGTGAAAGGAAATTGCAAATCCTCCTAAATAAAGAACTCATCTTATTGCCACCTATGAATAGGTTGGTAATATACCCTAAAGATGCTACCATTCGACATTGCACTTATCATCGTGTTCTTGGACATAGAAGCGATGAATGTCGTCAATTGAAAGAAATACCAAGCAAGTATCATTTTGATGGTGATAATTGTTATCCCATACATTCATAAACTTCTACCAAACACCTCCTCATGCCATAGCTATAGAATTTTCCATTCTCACTATTGCATGACCTTTCCCATCACCTATCTCAGCTCATTCTTTCCTTGAACTCATTGGGGGAAAGAAGTTGTTAGCCTTGTCCTAGTAATGCATTTTCCCTTGTCCCTTAGCTGTGTTATTCAACTTCCGCTAATACTAATTGAGATTTGGAGGTGGATAACTTGTTTCATGCGTGACTTACATTTGCATTACTATCCTTTTTACATTTTCTTTTCCTTTTTCTTTGATTGCATGTGCGTAATGTGCTTCCCCATAATGTGTGTTTAATCTTCTCTCTCTTTGTGCAATTCCTCTATTTTTCCCTTCATTCTTCTATATGTCATACATCGCTTTTTCTTTTTTCTTTTTTTTTTGTTTTCCTTTTGGGGATGATACAAAGTGTTGAGATGCCCTATGTATCTTCCATGTTGACCCAAAATGTCCCTTTTCCTTTTTCCTTGTCTTTTCTTATGTTTTCCTTTTGGGTATGATGCATTGTGTTGAGACCACAATGTCTCTTCTATGTTGACCCAAAAGGGATCTTTATTTTTTTTGGTTTTCGCTCTCTTTGTGTCATTCTTCCAGTTCTATGTGTATTTGCGGAATGATGACAGTTCTAAGCTCCTTACAAAACATTGCAGCAATATACATACTGACCCAAATCCATAGATCCCTTACATGTTTGGTGTTTTCCTTCTTGGGGGGAACCCTCTCTCCTTTTCTTTTTTTGTTTCTCTCGCATGACACAGCCTTACTCAGAAACATATTACTTGGTATAGGGGCTTTCCAAGTTGGCACTCATGTCTTGTTTCTTTTTTCATTTTCCATTCGCTACTTTAAAGTAATTGCTCATAGAATGGTGTGTAGCACTTCCTTTAAAGTTGGGGCATACATTGGAATTATTCATTTTGTGTTTTTTTTCTTTTCTTAATTCTTAGTGTAGCCTTCTTGTTTCATAAAAATGTGTTTGTCACTTTTTGGATGACATTGGGTGTGATGTCCTTCATAATTGTGTTCTATCTTAGCATATTGCATTCCTCTTAGTGGTCTGATATGACACACTGCATCCCCTAAGTTGTGAATATTCTATTCTTTGATTGGTCCTCTCTTGGAGACATTAGACACAATGTTCCCTAAGTGATAGACCTCGCATGAACTAAACAAGACTCCTTTGAGCATCTTTTGCATTTTACTTTTTTTTTGAATTTTGTATTTTGCACTTATATGGCCACCTTGCATAACACAGCTTGCATGCCTGTGGTGCCATCCTACTTGTTCATGAGTTCTAAGCATACAAAGCTTTGCTTGTCTCATGGAGTATGAACCGAAACTTTTTCCTTTGTGGCACCTTTTTAAAGTTATCAGGAGTTATAACTTTGATATGGTTGAGCGGGAAGCCCATTTCGAGGCACGACTTTCCCCATAGCTACCTGTGTGTTTGTGAGTACATACTAGCTGAGCAGAGATTTGAGTCCATAAAGAATCTGTTGACGTAAATAAAACCTCCTACACATAATACAGATTCATTTATTGTATACAACTTTGAATATATATTGTTTTAACTATGGTCATCTACGGAAGGCTAGAAGAGATTCTAAGAAATCAATGAGGAAAAGCATGTAGAAATCTAAAAATCATTTGGAAACCCACCAAAGGAATGATTGCTAGGATATGTTGGATTTTTTATCGTTAGTTTACTTCACTAGCAATTCCTCATAATCATCAAAAGACAAGTCGTGTAAGGATTTTATGAAAAGAACATAAACAAATAATAATAGATTGTGTTCTTTTGCATACATTATCAAAATAATAATAGATTGTGTTCAAGATCGCTAGAATATCAACACCAAGAAAATGACAATAACTCGTTGCCATTTCCAATGACAAAAGAGAATCTTTAGTCTTCCAAATACATCTGTGATGGCTGGATTTACCTTATGTTCCAAAAAAATGTATTTCTTGTTGTTAAGTGATGCTGATCTTCCAGTTTTACTGGATCATTCGCCATGCAATATCTAGTAGATTAGTTTGCATGTGTAGATAGCTAGTTAGTGATAGTTTGATTTCCCAAAATAGTATGCATGATCAACTTTAGCTCCATGTGTTAGTTTTCAGCTTTGATAACAGTTAATAAACTTGACTTTCACCACAGAGTGATTGTCTTTCATCATAGATAATAATGCATGCAATCTGCATGCTTAGTTTTAGCAATTGATGTAATAGCCTTGTTCTTTTATATATACGCATGAATAAAGAGACAATCAATTTAAGCCTGCAAAATACATAACTGTGCATTATGTGTATGCTTTTTTTTCTTCTAAGTTAATTGTTTTGATTTCTTTTTCTGCTGTTATCTTTCATAACCTTCTTATTAGGAATGAGGCTTTGTTTTAGATTCTACATTTGGTATTAGAGCAAGTATTTCTTTTGGGTTTAAGATCTAGTAGTTGGAATTTTTCCAAAGATTATTATGTTGAATTCTCACAACTTTCCCATTCCAGAATTTGATGGAAATGAGTATGATTATTGTTGCATAAAAATGATGACTTTTTTTATAGGAAAATATTTGTGGGAGATTATTTAATTAGGTTACCAGGATCCAGCTGATTGGAATACCCTCACAGCCAATGAAAGAACAGCTAGGAAGGAGGCTAAGAAGAAGAATTATCAAGCATTGTTTCATATTCAAATAGCTCTAGATAAGAGTCTATTTCCAAGAATTGTAGGTGCAAAGACAGCTGAGGATGCTTGGAAGACTCTAAAGGAAGGTTACCAAGGTAGTGACCAAGTCCAAGTTGTCAAACTACAGACATCGAAGAGAGAATTTGAGAATTTAAAGATGCAAGAAGCAGAAAGTGTAAGTGAATATTGTGTCAGAGAAAAAGATGTGGTGAATAAGATGGCTACACTTGGAGAAATTTTGAACAATGAGGTTGTGATAAAAAATGGTGTTGAGGTCTCTCACACCAAGATGGAATCATGTGGCCATAATCATGGAAGAAAGCAAGGATTTGACAACACTTCAATTCGATCACCTCGTTGGATCTTTGATGTCACATGAAGAAAGACTAAAAGATTATTTTGGAGAAAGTGTTGAGAAAGCCTTTTCCTCCAAAGTAAAAATCACAAAGAATGAAGATGGCAGCAGTAGTAGCAAAAGCAATCAAGAACAAGCTAAAGGTCAAAATCAAAATAATTCAAGAGGTAGAGGAAGAGGTGGTTCAAGAGGCAGAGGTAGAGGAAGATTTGATAAAGGGAATGTTCAATGTTACCATTGTAATAGGTATGGACACTTTGAAAAAGAATGCAGATTAAAAGAAGGTAATAGTGCTAATTATGCTCAAGAAAGTCATGAAAATCCTCCAGATAATTTATTTTTATCTTATGCTAAAGGTGAAAATACTAGTAAAGATGTTTGGTACCTAGATTATGGATGCTCTAACCATATGTCAGGAAATGGGAAGTTGTTTTTAACAAAGGATGAAAGTTTTCAGTCAAAGAATCAGCTTGGTGATGATAAATCATTGGAGGTTGCTGCAAAAGGAGCTATGGAGGTCCACACAAAAGAAGGTATGAAGAGTGTTAAAGACATTTATTACACTCCTGAGTTAAAACATAATTTGTTAAGTGTTGGACAATTGTATGAGAAGAACTATAGAGTTGTCTTTGAAAATAAGAAATGTACAATTTATGATAAGAGTTAGGGCAATAGAGTGGTCACAGTTGTGCCTATGACAAAAAATAGGATGTTCCCATTAAGATTTGGTGAACATACCAGCAACCTAGCCAATATGGCATATGAGGATACAAGTTGGTTGTGGCATCTCAGGTATGGCCATTTAAATTTTCATAGTTTAAAGCTTTTGACATCACAAGCACTAGTTTTTGGTTTGCCAAATGTTGAAGAGCACAAGGAGGTTTGTGAAGGATGTGCTAAAGGAAAGCATGCAAGGGAAAAGTTTTCAAAAGGAAATGTATGGAGGGCCCATCACCCCCTTCAACTTGTTCATTTTGATATTTGTGGTCCTATGCAATCAAAGAGTTTGGGTAAGTCATCATATTTTAAAACTTTTATTGATGATTACTCACGAAAATGTTGGGTGTATTTTTTGAAGGCTAAGGATGAAGCCCTTGATACATTCAAGAGGTTTAAAGCACTTGTGGAAATGAGAAAGGGTGCAAAATCAAGTGTTTAAGGACTGATCGTGGAGGTGAATTTTGTTCAAGAGCCTTTAAAGATTATTATGATATGAATGGCATCAGGAGCCAACTCGCCACTGCATACACACCTCAATAGAATGGGGTAGCTAAAAGGAAAAACTGCATTGTGGTAGAAATGGCAAGGAGCATGTTACAAAGCAAGGGATTGAGTAACTCTTATTGGGGAGATGCAATTGCTACAGCAGTGTACATTCTCAATCGAAATCCCACCAGTGCACTCGAGAAGATGACTCCTTATGAAGCATGGTATGAGAAAAGGCCTAATGTTAGTCATTTTAGAGTTTTTGGTTGTTTGGCTTATGTCCATGTACCTGATTAGAGTAGACAAAAGTTAGATGCAAAAAGTGAGTCAAGTATTTTTGTTGGGTATAGTGAGGAAAGCAAAGCTTACAGGTTATATAATCCTCTCACTAATAAGCTTATTGTTTCAAGAGATGTGATTTTTGATGAAGGGGGAGTTTATGGTCATCAAAAAGGCCATATGGAGAAATCAAAGTCTATTTTGAATGATGATATTGATCATGAGCAACCCACTAATGTTTCTAGTGCTATAAATTCACCAAATAGCCCCTCATCTAATTCTTCAAGTCCAAGTTCAATTCCAATTGCAAGTCCAGCTTCAAATCCAAGTTCCAGAAGGAAGGTAAGAAGTTTTAGTGATATTTATCAAAGGAGTGCAAATCAAGTACATGAAGAAAATCCAATAGGTGAGACAGTTAATTTTGCTTTACTTACCAATGCTGATTTTGAACCATCATCTTTTGAAGAAGCATGTACTAATGAGGTTTGGATGCAAGCAATGAAAGAAGAGATGGATTCCATTCATAGGAATGATACTTGGGAGCTTACAGAGCTTCCACATGATAAGAAGAAGATTGGCACCAAATGGATCTACAAGACTAAGCATAATAGTGATGGAAGTGTTGAAAGGCATAAGGCAAGATTAGTTTCTAAAGGCTTCACACAGAAGTATGGCATTGATTATGAAGAGACATTTGCGCCAGTTGCAAGACAAGAGACCATCAGAGTGTTGATTTCATTAGCAGCCCAAAAGAAATGGAGCATTCATCATATGGATGTGAAAATTTCCTTCCTGAATGGGTACTTAGAAGAAGAAGTGTATGTGGAACAACCACAAGGTTTTGAAGTATGAGGAAAAGAACATCAAGTCTACAAGTTGAAGAAGGCTTTATATGGCCTCAAGCAAGCACCACGAGCATGGTATGCTAGGATTGATGGATATTTTCATAAGAATGGATTTGAAAGAAGTAAGAGTGAACCTACCCTTTACTAAAAACATGAAGGTAATGATATTCTTATTGTAAGTTTGTACGTTGATGATTTTTTGTATATGGGTAGTAGTTATAAGATGAAGGATGAATTCAAAATTGCTATGATGAATGAATTTGAGATGAAAGATTTAGGTCTCATGAAATATTTTTTAGGAATGGAGGTTTGTCAAAGTGAGAATGAAATTTTCATTTGTCAAACAAATTATGCCAATGATATGTTGAAGAAATTTGATATGGTTGATTGTAAACCTTGCTCCACTCCAGTTGCTCATGGAGTTGTGTTATGTAGAGATGATGGTGTTGAAATAGTTGATGAGACAACTTATAGGAGTATTGTTGGAAGTTTGATGTTTCTAACTCACACAAGACCTGATATTGCTTATTGAGTTTCACTTGTTTCAAGGTATATGACAGAGCCATCTGAAATACATATGAAGGTAGCCAAGAGAATTTTGAGGTATGTGAGAGGCACTCTAGATTTTGGTATTCATTACTACACTTCATAAAGGTTCAATCTTGTTGGTTTAAGTGATTTTGATTGGGGAGGTAGTTTGGATGACTAAAATTCTATATCTGGTAATTGTTTTTCTTTCGGTTCGGGTTTGTTTACTTGGAGCTCAAAGAAGCAAAGTATTGTTGCCCTTTCTTCTACGGAAGCAGAGTATGTTGCAGTCACCTCAACAGGTACACAAGCATTATGGCTTAGAAAACTTCCTGAAGAAATTGGAGAGATACAGGTTCAACCTACAATGATTTTTTGTGATAACATTAGTGCCATCAAATTGGCCAAGAATCCAGTCCATCATAGCAGGACAAAGCATTTTGATTTATAACATCATTTTATCCGATATTTGGTGCAGAAGAAGGCAGTAGAATTAAAGTACATCAACACGAAAGAACAATTAGCAGATATCTTCACCAAGGCAGTTACAAAGGATCAATTTTTGAAACTCAGAAATCAGATCGTGAGCCCTCTCAGCATCAAGGGGGAGTATGTCGTTAAGTGATGCTGATCTTCCATTTTTACTAGATCATTCACCATGCAATATCTAGCAGATTAGTTTGCATGTGTAGACAACTAGTTAGTGATAGTTTGATTTCCCAAAATAGTATGCATGATCAGCTCTAGCTCCATGCATTAGTTTTCAACTTTGATAATAGTTAATAAACTTGACTTTCACCGCAGAGTGATTGTCTTTCATCATAGATAATAACACATGCAATCTGCATGCTTAGTTTTAGCAATTGGTGTAATAGCCATGTTCTTTTATATATACACATGAATAAAGAGACAATCAATTTAAGCCTGCAAAATACTGAACTGTGCATTATGTGTATGCTTTGTTTTTTTCTAAGTTAATTGTTTTGCTTTCTTTTTCTGCTATTATCTTTCATAACCTTATGATCAAGAATAAGGCTCTGTTTTAGATTCTACATTTCCAACCGTAAACATTTTTTTTCCTACCAAATTCCAACATTATACCTGTCATTCATGGATCTCAACTGCTACTTTTGAAATACAAATTTAAAGAGTTCAATCCAATATGTTTTCAAAAATAAAAATAGAGGAAAATTAAAACCTCATGGAAGATTCTTCTTTTCTTGACCTAGTTTTTAACTGTATGGAGAGAAAAAAAATTATGATGATGAATTAGCTATAGGAATTATGGTTATCACCGGCCAGATCATGCCCTAAAGGATTTAGCAGCTGTTCATGCAAAATTTGGTTGGGAGATTTTTTTAGGAAGAATCACGCCTATAAGTCAATTTAAGGGGTGTTGATAATGTTGCTTTTAATGGTACTATAGGGCCTGCTATATCTGAAAAATCGCCATCAAAAGAGGAGGAAAAGGAAGAGAGCAACACAAAATGGGTATTCTGCACCCTACTTATTTATCGTTTAATGCCTGCATTTCTATTATGGGGTTGTAACGTCTTTTGGGATGATTCGCCACTCTTCCACTACCATTTGTTACAATCGTTTTACCTTCTCATGCTCTACAACCATTAAGGACAATAAAATGAACATCAATTTCAAAGCTGCAAGGTTTTTATGTACACACATCGATTGGTTCCATTGTAGAACGCCTCTCGGCATAACTAAGTCAACCAACAATGGTGTGTCACCTATAAGCATATTCCATGTTGAGTTAGGTCCTTCAACATGAAATGAACTCGTAAATCCTACATATAGGCATTTAGATTGAAACTCAACAACCAAACACTACATATAGGTACATAGGTAAAAATATATAAAATATAACAATTTCTAATCATTGTCATTTGGTCAAGATAGATAACTTATTTGATTAGATACCATATTGAAATATGGAAGAGAAAAAAAATATTAGAAAAGGTAAACCATGTTTGCAGAGTAATAAAATAGATAATATTAAATATTAAGTTAATTAGTGATTTGGTATTCTCATTACATTGCATTCATTTATAAAGCTTTATATTTTTCCTATTAAACCAACTAACTTAAAAAATAATAGAGAAAAACAAACAATTAAAATTTAATTTATTAAATTATCTTATTAAACTAAATTATAAACTAATTGTTTTATTTCTTTATTTATCTTGATGTAATATTCCAATGTAACTGTCATAGATTTAGATTAAGATACATGACTTTAGTGGAAGAATTTTATGACACTACACCTTGGTACTTCACTAATGGAGGAAAAATAAAAGATTATTTACTAAAAGGCGTTAAGAAACAGCGTAGATGTTTAAACAAAAATTGCTTATAAAAGAGAGGAGGCGCCATTTCAACATTAAAATTGTTAATATTTAGTGGGACTTAC
>VDFB02115069.1:0-23424 GCA_007258455.2 Sequoia sempervirens
AAATGTACTGATGAAGTTGACTATTTTCAGCCTTGAGCAAAGCCTTGTCTTCTCCATCCTTCGTGATTCGCTCTTCAAGATTATTAGTGACGATCTTAAGAAGAGTCACATCTGTCTCTCGAGTGGTCCTGCCAAGATTAGCCTTAGTAAAAGTGAAATCACCAACTTCAACTTCATCTAAGCTTTTACCCTCTGGAGGAACGACAACTTCGATAACAATCTTTGATTCTGGAGTCTTCTCGATATGCACCTGTTTTTTTGATCTTCTTGTTCGACCTTCTCTGATAAGGTTCACCGAACTCAGATAAATCAAGGTTGTATGAGGGTTCTCGCCTCTGTCTTCCCAAAGACTTCTCGAGCCAACATGACTGAACAATATTTTAAATTCGAGGAGAGATTGTCCCTGATGTATCAACCTGTGGCGGTTCAGATGTCTCCGATCTAGCTTGAATTGGTGTCTCAGGCTCAGAATCTATGTCAATAGGTTGCATGTGAGGCAGACTAGGAGGTTCAACGTGAGGTTCAGCCTAAATAACTGTCTCTACTGGAATCTCAGGAACATTCTCAACTTGCTTCTGCTTCCTCTTACCAGTAGCTCTCTTTCCCGTGTTTCCACTGAGTCTAACCCCTTCAGGAGGTATTATAATGGCCTTGACTCGAGGTCTTGCCCTAGAAGTAGAAGGCAATGACGAGAAATCCTTTGGCGGCTCTGCTACAGGAACTGACTTCCGCTTTTGTTTGCTTTCCAAGAACAACCTGCTAGTCTTGATAACTGATCTAGAAACCTCCTCGATAGAAGTATTCTCCTTAGCATACCAATCAGGTGAGCGTGGCTGCCGAGCAACTTGATCTTTGACATATGAATTGAGAAGAACTTCTCCATCATCATCTGATAGACCATCAACATCTTCTGATAAGTAATCAGAGTGACCGATAGTGAGTCTACAATAGTGACGACGACGAACCTCGAATTCATCTTCACAATTAGCCCAGAAATCTTCAAGTGCTGGCTCATGTGCAATCCCTCGCTCCAACCTGTCTGCATAATGACCAAGAGGATCATAGGAACGCCTCTCGGTATGAGTTTTGAACTTGAACCTCTCTATCTTAGTAGACATAAGCCTGGCATCTGTCGCCGCATTGCATGTGAAAATTCCCAATGTAAATGGAAAATTAGCCGCAGTCTTATGACGATTGCGAAGAAAGAAATGAACATGTTGCATTTGCCTGAGAAACTCCATGAAGATGATCTTGTCTGACGGGTACCTCGGCAACATATCCATAAACCCGGATGTATGTGAAAGTAGGGAACTGGATAAACCAATCCGCCCAAGTCTCCATTGCTGATTTGGCCTCGGCAGAAATACGAATGTGCATCTCGTTGTCAAGATCTCTAACGGTTCTCATAGAAAAATGATCGTTCACTGCCCGGAAGTCTTGCTCGGATTGAGAAAACTCCAACTGAGGATAATACTCGTGAACTCGTTGAACACCGAGAGTGCCATTAGTTTTCAGATGCCTGTAGCTACCTTGAAATGCAACCAAGTAGACCAAGTAGGATATCATATGAAACTCATGATACTTGAGAAAGTTAGTAATCTACTGATGTAAGCAATCACTAATCAACATAGCCCAGTCAAAATGCTCTGTGCCATCAAGAATTCTGGTAATTAGGTAAAACATCCATGAACGGAAAGTGCTAGCATCCTGTTGACCAGTAACTCGATTGAGTAAAGTTATCAAAACAGCAACTTCGTCTTTGAATTCACCACGATCAACCTTTTTAGGCATGTTAGTCTTTTGAACTTTCAGCCATTTCTGAGCCACCTTCCTCTGCGAACGTTGTTGATCAGCATCCCATATCTTCTCACAGGCCTCAAGAACTACAGTAAAGTTATCTGAACGAGGAGGAATAGCAAAGCATTTCTCTATGTCCTTCGGTTTGATACTGCAAACAACCCTCCCGTCAACTGATCTGATTTGTCGTGAAGATGAGTCATAATGCTTGATGCAAGCAAGAACGAACTCAAGATCGAAAGTAGTAACAGGAATGGATGCCACTGCCAGCAACCCGGAACGCTCAAGATTTCTCAATGCGTTGCTGCTAACACCTTCCAGACTGCTCAGATTAACCACTGGATAAACATGATTCAGGTCTGTATCTGAAGTTTTGATGAAATTATGTGCAAGAGCCGATTTGGCCTTGTAATCAATGAGATTGAACTGCATTTTGAAAATGAGGACTTTTGACTGTAAAGTCGAATATACTTGAAGAACTTTCTGAAAACCTCTGGATAAGGCTAAAAATAGCCTCTGACGAAAGAAATTTTCGAAGTTTTTCTAGAACATGGGTTTTGTGCACAACGGGATTCTGAACAAACCCAGATAGCTGAATTCTTGAAAAAAATGTGTTTCAAGCTCACATGCAAAGAAATTCTCGGAAAAAAGCACAGAGCTTCAAAATGAAAGCTACGGGGCGATTTCCTCGAAAAAATCTAAGACGTGGGTTTTGCTGCAAATGCTGAAGTATACGAACCCAGATGATCAGATTCTGAATATGTGTTGAATTTCTTTGACATGCGGAGAAAGTACCTAAGGTGAGAAATAGAAGAAATAAGACAGAAGATAGAAAGTTTTGCTTGTCTGCTTTTGAAAAATCCGCCAACCTCTTCTCTGGAACTTGATGAAACCTGCATGCAAAGTGAAAATAAAGTCCAGAATCGCCTTCCTCTGAACAATCTGAACTCGTTGCTATGAAGAATGTTGAATTCGGACACCTGTAGCACCTTTAGCTTGCTGGTCGCTCAAGAAGAATATGAACTTCGAAGCTAAAGATGATGAAATAATGGACGCCATTGCTTGGTTAAATAGACTTTCATCTATGAAATTCGCATAAGGTATGGAATCTTTGAGAAGTGCGCTTGGCTTGTGATTGGACCTCATTTCAGTTAACTGAAACTTAAATAAGCTAATTAAATCGCCATGCATTAGGGTTTCCCTTTTCAGTCTTCAGTTAACAACTTCATGCAACTTTGACCTCAGTTTAGTAATCCATATTAAGTTCGCCATTCTTCACACTTGCTTTAGATTCACAAATTTGAACTAAGGCGTCCCTTTTGATAACTAAAGTTGACAATCTTAATTGAGATGAGTTCGCCATTTTCATGCAATAAATATTCCAAAAATAGCGACCCTTTCATGACTTCAGTTGGCCTTCAAGAAGTGAATGCGCCAACTTCACATGCTAAAAATAACAACCCTTTTGGAACTAAAGTTATCACTCTTTGTAAAATGCGTAGCTTCACTAATTTACGCTTCATCAATAAAATTCTAAATATGGCGACCCTTTTGATAAGTGAAGTTAACATTCAAATGCGCCATACTTCACTAATTTATGCTTCATCATTTATGCCGTCCCTTCTAGAACTTCAGTTAACACTCAATGAAGCGCCATCTTCACAAAATCTTCACAATTGCAACCAAATTCGCCATGCATGTAAACTCCAGTTGACATTCAAGAATAATCTTCAGTTAAGTCAACATGCAATCAAGTTAACTCAACATGCAAGGTAGTTAACTGAACATGCAAAGTAGTTAACTCGACATGCGAACTGAAAGATCACTCAACATGCCAATATATGAACTGAAGATGACAACCCAGAAAACGTTTAGTCTAACTGCAGTCAGAACTCCAGTTAAGGCGTCCATTCAACTCTCTTTCAAAAATTCAACTTTGAACTCTCAAGGCGAATTCCAGGCTTAGCCAAATTTCATGAAAATTTAGGCTAAAACCTTTGCCGGGACCTCTGTTCATCCTCTGACACTGGCTGACTGACTTCTTCGATTGACTGACTGACAGGTGCATTGCAGAGCTAAGTAAAAACTGATTAAAAGGTATCTTGAGACTGGAAACCACAAAACTGACATCTGAAGGCTCAAAAATCCAAGCGCCTTTTTCAAAAGTTGCGCTATTCCTCAGACTTAGCCATTTCTGACTTCTGCATCTTGTACGAAGGGAAAAATAAAACCTTCATAACTTCTGATTTATCAACTTTCAGGACTGGATCTCAGGTTCACTGCGAAGCTGACTTCATTCTGCATGACAGCTGCAAAGGCACATTTCCCCAGAAAACATCATCTAAGGGATGAAAAACAAGGGCGCCCTTTTGACAAATTGCTCTTTTCATTCCAGACTTAGCCATTTCTGGAAATGACAAAAATAATATAAAAACTCCAACTGCAAGCTGCTAAGTCATCCTCTGAACTGACGGAGACAGGCAACGAAAAGCTGAGCATAACACGGACACATTGAATATCTGAAATCATCAAAAAGAAAGCATTAAAGGCTTGAAAAGTTCAGGCGCCTTTCTTAAAATGTGCTCTCTTGCTTTTTCTTTGATATTCTGACTAAGATTTGACCCTATGTTTGACCTCTGGTTCACTGACTTCAGCAACTCAGATTCACCCACTGATGGATGCGTTGCGAAGCTTGAACAAAAGTGAGACAAACATCTTGGATGGCATTCAGTCAAAATCCTTCATTTGGCACCTCAAAAAGATGGGCGCCATTCTCAGAAGCTGCACTTTTCTCCAGTGTTAAGTCAATTCTCGTTTCCGCCACGTTTTGCACTATATCTTCCACAACTTGCTCGAAACAGTTCCGTTTGACAAACTTGAAAGCTTACTGCGAAGCTGACGTGATGCCGGACAAATGTCTGCTGGAGGTGACAAACCCTAAAAATAGGATCTGGGTCCCTAAAAGATAGGGTGCCCTTTTGAAAATGTGCTCCCCTCTCCAGAGATAGAAAATTTTGATGCTTTTCCTTCAAATTTTCATTTTCCTTAAATCTCTTCAGTAACAGACTGACATGACACTGACATCAACTCCATATTTGAAAACCCCAAAAATGACCTTTTGACATCACTTTAACAAGATTAAAACTAAATTAAGCAAAATGCCTTAGTAGTGAAGCAAAAATTTTGGTTTTGGGTACAACAAATCACTAAACAAAAAATATTTAGATATCTTTGCAACTAGGTCTATAAATCCAACAAATCGGTTGAAAATCACTCCAAACTAGTCCCAATCAACTGAAAATTGGTGCAATGAAAATCAGTTAGTCTATAGCACAGGAGCAAAATTCTGTAAGACAAAAAATGAGACTTTTTTTTCTGTTTTGAAAAAACTGATTGGGTGTAGCTAAGTGAGTCTTTTCATGAGACTCATTGATAACCACGAGTATTTGGGCAGTTTTTCAAGCAAGGTACTTGAACTACTACTAAGCAGGCTGAGGATGGTTGACATGTTGTGGTCAAACTCTTTCCATGTCTTAGTGTTCATGATACTCCTACATTTGAATGGAATATTTTTATAGTTGATGAGTTGTTTTTATTCAATAACATCCAGAACTAAAACGAATCTATCAGGTAGAGGTTTCTGCAGGTCTAACCTAATACCAATTTGGGCATAATCCTCTTGCCAGGTAGTGTCATGGCAGAGGCTGACACATATTCCCCTATAGCAGATCAATGTTTCTTGAGCATTCTCTTAGGAGTGAAAGTCTGAACCAAACAGGCATGGTATTTGGTGGATCTTCCATGGGGTTGAAAAGAAGAGACCAATTTCCATAATAAACCAAACTTGCAGAGTTAGGGAGCTCTATAATGAATGGTTCATAAGGTGCTACACTTGCTGAAGGTTTTGCAAATGGGTCAGCAAGTTAAGTGGGCTTGATTCTAAGGGAAGCATCATGATTATGCAAACATGAGCTAGAATAGTTTTGGGATGGGTGATCTCCTGGGAAGTCTCAATTCTTCAGCCTTGTGAGCATCACCTAGATGCAATGTGTGCTAAGTGAACCATCAATACTCATGAGAGATGGATTTATGTGAATTGGTGCTCATGAAATATGGGTCAATAAACTAAAAACAGCAAAGCTCAATTCTGATTAATCATCACATAAACCAATTTTATTTAGAAACCAAGATCCTCCCTATAAGACCATGTCTGTGTTCTGCTGAGACGAAAAGATTGTGATGAAATATCCTTTAGGCATCATTAGGATACTAACCAATCCCATAGAATTGCAATTGGTTCGAATCCAAGTTTTTGAGGATTTCTGGACCAAGCAAGACTCCCGTGAATCTGCAATGACAGCTTTGTCTTTCATAGGTAAGTGGAGATGTTCACAAAGATGCAAATGTTAAATCAAGGTATTTGTTTGTGTGTAGCAAAAACTATTTATGTTTTTCAAATGATCATGCTTCCAAATAAGGAGGATTGCACACTTTCATGAGAGCTAGAATATTCTTACTTCAGAGAGAGTCAAAAGTGAAACCCAGATCTTAAAGAATAGAAAGTTGTTATTTCTAATATGATGAGTGTTTGCAAAATAACATATAGCACTGTGTCAATAGTACTGTTGACAAAATATTGTTGCCTTACAAAGAAAATGGTTGTATAGAAAGAAAGTCACAAGCAGTGAAATGACATCCAACTATAAGAAGTTTGTAGAAATTGAGTAAACTAGATGAATTTTCCTATTGTCATTAAAATAGACGCTTTCATACAAAATTGAAATTCAAACTTAGGAGTCCTGTTCCCAGAAGCTACATATTTTATGTTTCAATTCAAATATTCTATCAAAAGACCTTTGATTATGAGAAACAATCAGGAAGATATTCTTAGATAAAATATCAAAGGAAGAGCTCAGTACTTGGCAGTTTCCATATTTTGTAAACAGATATATAATCATTACAGAATTCTGACTATTGCAATGCCATTTAAATTAATTTTTGACATCCAAAATGAATAAAATCCTTTCTGATGTTCACCATATACAAGAGAAAGATGAGAACTTACAGTAAAAGCATCTTCATCAGTACGATCATCCCCAATATAGAGTGGAACGACATTCTTAGCATTTTCCAATCCTGCCATGAACATAGTAAACCATTCAGAATGCTGCAATCCCTGCTTTGCATTTAATACTTACACTAAACTATTAGTCAATAATCATTATTTAATCATGTAAAACAGGACATAGACAAGGCTGAAAATATCTGAAATGTATTCTATGAAACAAGATATTTTAATATGTTCTACTAACAACAATGTGAATAAATGGCCTATGAGAACATATTCTATTCAGCTAAACCTATAGTTTGTCTCGTACTAAAAGATGCAAACTAAAATGCTAGCAACTACTCTTCAAATATGTTTTGTCAAATTGTGTTATTTTAAATTTACTTTTCCAAGGAAGGCTCCCATTTTCTTTATTGTCCCGTATCATAAATGTTGAACTTGATTTAATAACAGTTAAGCATCATGATATTTTCTCAGTGAATGTTATTAGACTATCAGAATCCTCTATTGAAAGCACTATGCTATTCTAAATGCATAGAAAGTATCCAACAGATATACTACAGTTAATAATCAGTATGTATCACATGGAAAATTGGGTAAAGTCATTCTAGCAACTCAAATTTATGGGCAGGAAATAAAATGCACTGTAGATGTTTTTTGATTTTTCCATTCTTACAATACTAAGTTTCAAAATGAGTACTTAAAAGTTTAAAACAAACAGTGATAAATACACACTAACTGATATCAAGTTTTAGCTTGCTTACCCAAAGCATTAAGAAGAAACTCTAAAGCTCTTCCCTTGTCCCACTCTATGGATGGACGGAGTTCTAAAACCTGTTATACTTTCTCAAAATTAGAAAAATATTTAATAAACCAAGCAAAGATTTTCCAATATTGTAAATGTTTGAAGGAAGGCTATTTGCTAAAACAAGATTCGGATGTAAATAAATGTTTTTTATAGTGATCCACTAGAAATTAATTAATGCCATCTTTCAAGGAAGCAATATTAATATTTCTGAACAGAACCATCTTTGTATTCACCTTACGTCCCTGAGTCATACATAGACCTGGATATGCATAAAGTACAGAACGAACTTCTTCAGCAAGATCTCCCCAGATCTGCATAACAAAATATACAAGATTTCAGTGGCACTATTTAGCAAAATCTATAAATGATGGAAGAGAAAAATGTACAGTTAGTAGACTTGATGCAATTAATTTGCTTAGAAAAAGCATCTCTATGAACTAACCTTTAAATTTATAGGCTAGAAACTGATTCAGGCAAATTATATTGTAGCAAACCTTTGTTCAAGCAAATTCTTTACAGACTAACATTTGAATTTATAGGTGAGAAACTGATTCTCAGGCGATTACTATTGTAGAATATCTTTGTTCAAGCAAATTATTGATCCATGATACAATGTTGAAATGTTGTTTTCACTGTTCTTGGATGCTTCCTAATGAGAGTTTCCTCTTTCTCAATAAAATCTTGGAAGTTAAATGTGAAAAACTGTAATAACTTACTCAACTGTGTACTATTCCCAATTTTCATCTTCTTAACCTCTTAATGTTGTGGATTAGGATACATGAGAAGTGCACGTTTCACCAAATCATCCATTAATCAAAAAAAGATAACAAAAATACATCCATGATTATTGAACATAAGTTTTCCCTGAGAGAACATATCTCAGTCATTCAACTATTTAAGCAAACACAAGAAGAGAAAGAAAATAAATTAATGTCCACAAATGACCAAAAAAGATCAACAGGACTGGAATATACAGCAGGAACAATAGCAAAGGACTAAGGAAAAAAAGAGGCCCAAGACAAAAAGCAAGCACAAACAAGGGAAAACCCCCAAGCAAGTACAATAATAAATGAGGAGAAGACCATCCATGAAGGTAATAAACAGAAGAAGACTATTTAAGCAAGCAACTGAATCCTTCATGTATTCATGTTCTGAGACGTATTGAAGGAGCCAATGACAATGTTGTTTACAAACTAGAGCACATAAATAACTGTAAGTAGCTAACTCAGACAATAACCTTTAAAGTATAATGCCAATCATCATTATCATGGCTATCCGTAACATGTGAACAGTAAAAGGTGTCACACTTTCTAAGTCACACAAGATTTAAAATGTATTTACAATCACATCATATGATCTCCAAGAATGTCACAAATCCCAAAATTTGGAAATATTCAACTGATCCTGATCTGCTAAAGGTATGCATATTGCAATAACAATATATCGTCCCATGCATCCATCAGCAAACTCTCTGTTAACAATAATTACCTCTCATATTACCACAATATTTTCACCTCTTACACAAGGAAACAGATAATTTTTCTTTTTTCAATTTAATGCAATGCATTCTATATGGAAGAATGACTACTGAATATGTAGGTGAAATGCAACAGCTAACTCCTCTAAAAAATGGCCCTTACCTCAGCCATAAAAAGGGGATGAGATGATCATTTCAAACTTTCCATTTGAGGAGTTAAAGGAATATCTCAGCTCACTAGATGACCTAGTGGTCTGCAACATTTGACAATCTTCAATACTACTTAGCTATTGGCTAACTTTATGTCCCCACAACCACCTATTCCCCATTGTGGTAGATCCATCTTATTGGTACCAAACGGTTCTGACCATTCCTTCTCAACCCTTCAACTAGATTTTCTTGTGCACAAGAGCATAATGGCTCCCAACATAAACAACTGTATCTGTAGTAATGGTCATTTTTGAAGGAAAGTTGTGAGTGAGGCCCTAAACCAAAAGAGCAGAAGCAAACATGCTATGAACTCCATGGAAGATATCTAAGACTCATCCTTTCTCCTTGGTAACATCAACATGAAGATAAATAATCAAATGGAATGCTTGTCGCATAGGTGAATAATTAGTCCAGTCCACCATTTATGAGCAGCCATGCAAAAGAAAAGTGAGTCCTAAATCCCTTTATTGATTGAATTCGCACCGACAACATTTTTGATACTTCCTATTTGAAGTCCTCGTCTATGTTACCCCAAGTTTCTGGGACAGGGACAATAGGGGACGGGGGGACACGTATAGGGGATGGGGATGGGAGGGAGGCCAATTTTTAGGGAACAGTAGGGGACGGCTATTAAAAAATAGAATTTTTTTTTTTTAAATATAAGAAAATTTCAAATATTCATATGATAAAGCAATCATCATATACATCATTGTTGGCGTAACAACTAGCACCTCTGGAGTAAGAGTTGGTACGGACAGCTATGCACACTACGCAATGAGTGCTCTTCAAATTAGGAGGGGAAGCTCCCTCGTTGTGCTTGACAAAAGTACTTGCAAAGGAAATAAACTAAACTAAATCCTGTCTTTTTGCTTCAGCTATAGAGGTACAAGGCTTTCTCGAAAACTATATATGTTGCAGCTGAGTTTTTCTGGTTTTGCAGATCTACTAACTACAACTAAACTTAATAACTTAAATTCTATCCAGTTTCCTCAAGAAAACAGAGCATGAGGAAAAGGAGTGAGGTTGAATATCTGACGATAAACAAGTGTAGATTCTCAACTTGAAGGCAAGGTGGCACATCTATCAGCTCAATCTAGACAAGTTTATTGGAAACAACATCACACGATAAACTAAGTACGGATTCTCAACTTGAAGGCAAGGTGGCACGACTATCAGCTCAATCCGAATAAGTTTATTGTTTACAACAACACACGATAACCAAGTGCAGATTCTCTACTTGAAGGTGTAGGGAACCCTGTTCTCCCTGATTCTGAAAACTATCTGTTTTGATTGTTTTTTTTTTTTCTCGTTTTTGCATATACCGTTGAAGTGCGATTTTGTTGAAAGAAAATGCATATAAAATTAAATAAAATACCACACGTTTGCAAATGATAGAAACTACTGGATCTATTGATGCCAAAATATTTATTGATCTACTATGCTGATTACAAACAAGATCTGATGACATGCAACTGAAAAAGCAACAAGATTATTGATGTAAAAACCTGGTATTTGCAGCAGATTGTAAAACCCTTGATAATGCAAATCTCTGAATAAGTTCTGTGATAACCTCTGAATGAAGCTACCCCTCTGATAAGCAATAAATCAGCTGATATTTCACAGCCTCTAAACTGCAACACTGAAGATGGTTCGTTCTCCAATGCCTGTAGACAACTGAAACCCTTGGCTTCGTTCTCTGAAGAAGACTTGATCAAAAATTGATTTTCATAACATAATGAGCTCAAATCCCAATGAAACCCTTATATCTCCTCAAGAGTTCGAATTTTCTCAATTAGGTTTTATTTAAATAAATTCGAACTTTTCTTTTTAATTTTTCAATAGTTTTCGAAAGCACTTTTAATTATAAAATATAATTAAAAGTGGCCCCTTCAATGTTGGGCGACCCCTTTAGCAAAAATCACTTAAGTTATAATAAAATATTATAACTTTATATTATAATGCTCCAGTAATTAATATTTAATTAAATCAATTAAATATTACTATCTCCTTCAATATTAACCCGATGCTCGAGCCGTCTGAAGCTGACGAACAATGAAGTGATTCTGAACATAATCCATCCATACTGCTAAAAATAGCAGGGGTCCCACGCTGACTACCAATAACTGCTAAAAATAGCAATCCGAGCAAATAGTGTCTGAACGAGCCCAAACGAAAGCCAACTGATAACAATCTGACAACTGAAGCCAAGCCAAGCTCCACCAAGACCCTCTATCCAACCTATCAGCCTACGAGGGTCGCATAATAGGATAAATCCACTTGGGAACTTCGATGCCAGCAAAAGGTGGGGACATTCTGGAAGGCAAAGGTAGCACAACTATCATCTCAATCCCCGGAACAAGTTTATTGAACACAAAAGCAGTTGATCTAACTATGGAAAGAATTCACCATTATAATTGCATGAAACCCTATGTGGCATAACAATTCATCATAATGGCAAAAACGCATGAACAGATACAGAACGAGCAATATTGAGGGCAAGGTAGGCACAACATATATTTCTCTCTCGTGCAAAAGTTATGTACAAATGAGCAAAGCTCTTATTTATAGACATCAAAAGGTGTAGGGAACCCTAAAATCACCTTGAGTCAACTACAGTCTTGCAATGCATGCAAGATTTATTGCTAAACCCTAATAAAGCAAACTATACAGTTAACTGGAAAACTACCATCAGTTAACCGGTACATCTAACCTAAATGGACAATGTGCAAGTATGCATGTCCTTATTTAAAGCAAAGTTAATTTGGACCTGCCCTCGGAGTTAGCTGAAGCCCTAACCCTAACTCTGTGAAGATAATCCAGGAAGAGATAAGCATGTGTGAAATGCGGTGAGTGAACTCAAGGTGAAAGTCGGGTTAAGCTTCTTGCTCATGACTCAACCCTCGAGAAATTAGCTGCCAGTTTCAAGTAGGAATCACTCCATGTCATCTCCGGTCCAACGCCCGACCAGAACTCATCAATCTCTCTGTCCTCTGGCACTTTGATACTGTCTAAAGCGATAATCTGTCTCTTCAGTTCTCTGTCGCCTTCCTTGACTGTATGCATGCATTCTCTAACATCTTCAGTCGCCTTTCTGAAACTAGCTGAAATAACTGAAACATTTTCCAGCTTAGCCGCCATAGGCTCTCCTTCAAGGTTATCACGAATCAACTTTTCGAACTCAGCTTGTACTTCATTAAGTGCAATATACGTGCCATCTTCAAGAAGATAACGACACAGAATCTGAACAACAAAACCACTGACAAGTGCAAGAGCTCCAACAACATTATCTTTCAGTGAAAATAACTTGGTAGAGATCTTTTCACATATCTCCATTTTAAAAAGGTGCTGCTCTCTCCAAGTAAAAACTTTCTCTTGATCTTCATCAACCTCCAAGCCGTCATATGCAACAGACAACTGGGACACAAGAACTCGATCCTTGGCTAAACTCTCTGCAACTGAAATCTCGAGCAATTGAATACCTTGATGAAGTTTATGTGCGTCACTCCTCAATTGATACAAATCCGCAAGAAGACGCTGACCTGTAACGACTAAGCTTTCAATCCAGTTATCCAAAAGTCTACCATAGTGACTAAGCGATCCATTTCATTGTTAGAGGTGTATTTTTGAGGAAGAGCGAAGCTCTACTTGAATTTCATGAACAAGATCCCGGAGATATCGTGAAGTTGACCATTCGATAGCAAGCAATAATGCTTATCCTCCATCCTTAAATCGTTCTTCAAGATTATTGGTGACAATCTTAAGAAGTCTCATGTATGTCTCTCGAGTGGTCCTGCCAAGATTTGCCTTAGTGAAAGTAAAGTCACCAACTTCGACTTCATCTAGGCTCTTTCCCTCTGGAGGAATAGCAACTTCTATAACAATCTCTGATTCTGGAGTCTTTTCAATATGCACTTGTTTCTTGATTTTCTTGTTCGACCTTCTCTGATAAGGTTCACCGAACTCAGATAAATCAAGGTTATATGAAGGTTCACACCTCTGTCTCCCCAAAGACCTCTCGAGCCAACAAGACTGAACAATATCATCAATTCGAGGAGAGACTGTCCCTGATGTATCAACCTGTGGTGGTTCAGTTGTCTCTGATCCTACTCGAATTGGTATCTCAAGCTCAGAATCTATGTCAATGGATTGCACATGCGATGAACTAGGAGGTGAAACGTGAGGCTTAGCTTGAATGACTGTCTCTACTGGAATCTCAGGTACATTCTCAACTCGCTTCTGCTTCCTTTTACCAGTAGCTCTCTTTCCCGTGTTTCCACTAAGTTTAACTCCTTCAGGAGGTATCACAATAGCCTTGACCCGAGGTCTTGACCTAGAAGTAGAAGGCAATGAAGAAAAATCCTTTGGCAGCTCTGTCACAGGAACTGACTTTCGCCTTCGTTTACTCTCCAAGAACTGCTTGCTGGTCTTGATAACCGATCTAGAAACCTCCTCAATAGAAGTGTTCTCTTTAGCATACCAATCTGGTGAACGAAGTGGCTGCCGAGCAATTTGATCTCTGACATATGAATTGAGAAGAACTTCTCCATCATCATCTGATAGACCATCAACATCCTCTGATAGGTAATCAGAGAGCTGAGCAATAGTGAGTCTACAATAGTGACGACGACGAACCTCGAATTCATCTTCACAATTAGCCCAAAAATCTTCAAGTGTTGGCTTATGTGCAATCCCTCGCTCTAACCTGTCTGCATAATGACCCAAAGGATCATAGGAACGCCTCTCAATATGAGTTTTGAGTTTGAATCTTTCTATCTCGGTTGACATAAGCTTGGCATCCGTTGCCGTGCTACATGTGAAAATTCCCAATGCAAATGGAACATTTGCCGCAGTCTTATGATGACTACGAAGAAAGAAATGAACATGTTGCATCTGTCTGAGAAACTCCATGAAGATGATCTTGTCTGAAGGATATCTCGGCAACATCAAAGGCTCTCCAACATATCCATAAACCCGGATGTATGTGAAAGTAGGGAATTGGATAAACCAATCCGCCCAAGTCTCCATCGCTGATTTTGCCTCGGCAAAAATACGAATGTGCATTTCATTATCAAGATCTCTGACTGTCCTCATAGAAAAGTGATCATTCACTGCTCGAAAATCTTGTTCAGACTTAGAAAACTCCAACTGAGAATAGTACTCATGAACACGTTTAACACCAAGAGTGCCATTAGTTTTTAGATGCTTGTAACTGCCTTGGAATGCAACTAAGTAAACCAAGTAAGATATCATATGAAACTCATGAAACTTGAGAAAATTAGTAAACTGCTGATGTAAGCAATCACTAATCAACATAGCCCAGTCAAAATGTTCTGTGCCATCAAGAATTCTGGAAATAAGGTAAAACATCCATGATCGGAAAGTGCTAGCATCCTGTTGACTAGTAACTCGATTGAGCAAAGTTATCAAAACAGCAACCTCATCCTTGAATTCACCACGACCAACCTTTTTAGGCATGTTAGTCTTTTGAACTTTCAACCATCTCTGAGCCACCTTTCTCTGCGAATGTTCTCGATCTCCATCCCATATCTTTTCCTCACAGACTTCAATAACCACAATGAAATTATCGAGACGAGGAGGAATAGCAAAGCATTTCTCTATATCCTTTGGCTTGAGACTGCAAACAACCCTCCCATCTGCTGATCTGATTTGACGTGAAGATGAGTCATAATGCTTGATGCAAGCAAGAACGAACTCGAGATCAAAAGTGGTAATAGGAATAGATGTTGCTGCCAGCAATCCAGAACGCTCAAGATTTCTCAATGCATTGCTGCTAACACCTTCCAGACTGCTCAGATTAACCACTGGATAAACATGATTTAGGTCTGTATCTGAAGTTTTGACAAAATTATGCATAAGAGCCGATTTGGCCTTATAATCAATGAGATTGAACTGCATTTTGAAAATGAAGACTTAAAGTCGAATATACTTGAACAACTTTCTGGAAAAACTGAAAAATCTCAGGAAAGGCTAAAAATAGCCTATGATGAAAGAAATATTTGAAATTTTTCTGAAACGTGGGTTTTGTGCAGAATCAAATTCTAAGACAACCCTGATAGCTTGATTCTCAAAAAAATGTGTTTTAGGCCCACATGCAAAGAAATTCTCGGAAAAAAGCACAGAGCTTCAGAATGAAGACTATGGGGCAATTTTCTTGAAAAAATCTAAGACATGGGTTTTGCTGCAAATACTGAAGTATGCGAACCCAGATGATCAAACTCTGAAAATATGTTGAATTTCTTTGACATGCGAAGAAAGTACCTAAGATGAGAAATAGAAGAAATAAGACAGAAGATAGAAAGTTTTGTTTGCTCTGCTTCTGTAGAATTCGCCAATCTTTGTTTTGGAATTTGATGAAACCTGCATGCAAAGTGAAAACAAAATCTGGAATCTTCTTCTTCGAAACAATCTGAATCCGTTGCTATGAAGAACGCTGAATTTTGACACCTGTAGCACCTTTAAATTGCTGCTCGCTCAAGAAGAATGCATACTTCAAAGCTTGTGATGAAGAAATAATGGATGCCAATGCTTTGAATAAATAGAGTTTCATCACTGAAATTTGCACAAAAGCATTAAACCTTGAAAATGGCGCTTAGCTTATGATTGGACCCCAATTTTAGTTAACTGAAACTAAAATAAACTAAATAAAGCACCATGCTAAGGCATCCCTTTTTAGTCTTCAGTTGACAACACCATTTAAAGCATCATCCGAATTTGACTTCAATTGACAATTCATATTGAATTCGCCATACTTCACATGCTTTAAATTCACAACTAAGAACTAAAGCGTCCCTTTTCAAAACTTCAATTGACAATCAAAAGTGAATTCGCCATACTTCACATTCATGCTTTAAATCTTTAAAAATTTAAAATAAGGCATCCCTTTTCAAAACTGAAGTTGACAAAAAGTGAAGCGCCAACTTCACAATTCACTTCACAATTTCAACCAATTGTGCCATGCATGCAAACTCAAGTTGAATTTCAAGCATAAACTTCAGTTAAGTGAACATGCAAACAAGTTAACTCAACATGCAAAGTTGTTAACTAAACATGCAAACTAGTTAACTCGACATGCAAACTGAAAGATCACTCAACATGCCAATATATGAACTAGAGATGACAACCCAGAAATCGTTCAGTCTAACTAAAGTCAGAACTCAAGTTAGGGCGCACCAGTCAACTTCTTTCGAAAACTCAACTTTGACCTCTTTAGGCGTTTTCCAGACTTAGCCAAATTTGATGAAAATTTGGATTTAAACCTCTTTTGAGACCTTTGTTCATCCTCTGACACTGGCTGACTGACTCCACCGATTGATTGGCTGACAGGTGCATCGCAGAGCAGGACAAAAACTGATCAAAAGGTACCTTGAGACTGAACATCATAAAACTAGGATCTGAAGGCTCAAAAATCCAAGCACCTTTTCCAAGAATTGCTCTTTTTCTTATACTTAGTCAAATTTTCTCATCTTGATCTCGTACAAAGGGAAAAACAAATCCTTCATAACTTCTAATTGACCAATTTTCAGGATTGGATCACAGGTTCACTGCGAAGCTGACCTCATTCGACATGATAGCTGCAAAGGCACATTTCTCCAGAAAACATCATCTGAGGGGTGAAAATCAAGGGCGCCTTTTTGAAAAATTGCTCTTTTCCCCCCAGACTTAGCTCTTTCTGGAACTGACGAAAATATCATTAAAACTCCGACTGCAGGCTGACAGGTCATCTTTTGATCTGACGGAGACAGGCAATGGAAAGCTGAACGTAACACGCACAAATTGAATATCTGAGATCATAAAAAAGAAGGCATTAAAGGCTTGAAAAGCTCAGGCGCCTTTTTGAAAAAGTGCTCTTTTGCTTTTTTCTTGATATTTTGACTAAGATTTGACCCTATGTTTGACCTCTGGTTTAGGCACTTCTGCAACTCAGATTCACCCACTGACGGATGCGTCGCAAAGCTTGAACGAATGTGAGATAAACATCTTAGGTGGCATTTAGTCAAAAACCTTCATTTAACACCTCAAAAAGATGGGCGCCTTTCTCAAAAGCTGCTCTTTTTTTCCAGTGTTAACCAATTTTGACTTTCCTCTCGTTTTGCGCTATATCTTCCGTAACTTGCACGAAACAGGTCCGTTTGATAAGCTTAATAGCTCGTTGCGAAGCTGACATGATGCCGGACAAATGTCTGCTAGAGATGACAGACCCTAAAAATAGGATCTGAGCCCCTAAAAGATAGGGCACCCTTTTGAAAATGTGCTCCCCTCTCCAGAGAGAAAATTTTGATGATTTTCCTTCAAATTTTTACTTTTCTTAAATTTCTTCAGTAACAGACTGACATGAAACTGACACCATCTCCATATTTAAAAAAACCCAAAAATGACCTTCTGACATCACTTTAACAAGATTACGACTCAATTAAGCAAAATGCCTTAGTGAAGCAAAAAATTTGGTTTAGGGTACAACAATCATAGAACCTTGACACATAATATTAGAGTTCAATTGATATTTTCATTTCATAGAAAGCAATCATCATAACTATGTTGCGCAGACTATAACTTGTTTCAAACTTATGTCAAATTGCTTATTGATATGATATGGGTATGCACTAATTCGTTGGCTGTTATTTTATTTTCGCTTTGTTGATCTGTCAGTTGATAAAATCCTGAATATGGAATGTGAGGGAAGAGACATCAGGTATTGAGAAACAGTACGATTGTAGATATATTGTGGTTAAATGTGGAGATAAAATTCAAAATATACACCAAACAATGACATGGTTTATCCCAGGCACAAATTACTGAAAATAACACAAGTTTCAACTCAGCCTTAAACTTATACAGGCTGTAAGTATATTTTAAAATATAGGAGTAAACAGAAGAATAAAACAAATGCAGAAAGTGAAACACAAACATAAAAAGAATAAAGTTTCAAACCCTGTGATACTTGCATTGCGTGGGAGGAAGAAGTTAAAATAAGCAGCGATTCCCTTGTCTTTTTTGTTTTGCTGCAACTGTATTCTCTAACCCTCGTGTGTATGAGCTGAAGCTTTCATTCACGGCGGTAATTTTAAGACTTTAAGTTTAAAGTTTTAAACTTTAATTCCCACGGCAAAGGGAATAGCCAATATTATAATAATCATGCTTTTTTAAGTTAAAGCTTTAAAAATTAAACGTTTAATTTTGATATTTTCCCTTAATTTTGAGATTTTCCTTTAAAAAAATTTAAAAAATTGTAGGGGACGGCTAGCTGTCCCCGGTATAGTCAGGGGATGTCTAGGCGTCCCCTATCAGTACTGGGGATGGCTAGCCATCGCCTAGAATTTTCAATTTTTTCTTAGGCATACTGGAAACGTTTCCAAAATTTACAGTGAATTGGGGATAGCATAAGGATGTTTCTGAGGCGCCCTCGCGTCTTCAAGACGTTTCCGGCTGGGGACGCCCCGGATTTTGCTAGGTACGTGTCCTCGAGTAACATAGGTCCCCATAAATTCAATGGATATTGCCTTAAAAGAAAGCATCCATGGATTTATCATGCCTATTATGGCATCCATACATTATTCAGGAATCATATACATTTGCATACAACCATAATCCATGATACTGAGAAAATAATCCCATTACAGATTAAATAGATACTCTAAAACATGAAATATGGTGATCCTAGAATAACTAAAAAAGATTATATATGCAGGCCATCTTTTGCAAGGCATTTCATGTCAATACTTTTAAAAGTGGAACATATTGCCTCTCAAGAAGGGAAAATTCTGACAGCAACCTACCAGATTGTTTTAAATCTTTGCTCCCCCAAGTTTCGGGGACGAGAACGGTAGGGGACAACATGTAATGTCCCCTTCTTGCACCTAATCAGTTTGGTAGTTCCATTAGCCCATTCTAGGGTTCCTATAGGCTAAGTGGATTTGGTTAGGGGACTCAGAGCTTGTTTTGGGCTTTGTGGTGGTTTTCGGTGTTTTCTGGAAAGGGTTACTATTTATATTAGTGCCCATTTTTAGCACTTTTTTAGTGCATCTCAGATTGTGCCAGTTTGGTGTTAGGGAACACTTACTATTTTTAGTAGTTGCTATTTTTAGTAAGTGTTATTTTTAGCAGTTGGTCCCGGTCTCTGTTTCTCCAGTAGTGTAATATTCCTTGTTCGGGCGTTAAAGGACGCAGGAGCTCATTTCCTGAATATGCGAGATTATTATTTTGGTTTGGATTTTTAGGTGGAGCTCTTCAGAGTCTGAAACTCTATGTGGGATTCCTACAGGTATTTGGTTTCGGTGGTGAAAGATTCCACCCTAGCTGGATTGAGGTGGATTCACTCAGGACTCGCACTTGCACTTCAACGGCTGGGTTGAATGATTGGATAATTTGTGAGTCTTGCCAGGGAAGACAAATTATCAGAGACAGATTTGGAGTTAAACAATTCACATTCCTGGCAAAGTGAAGGTTGAGTTTACTACTCAGTTTTGAGAGTATTTGCTAGGTCAGTTTCGAGATGCCATATTCTGAAGTTTATCAGCTGGTCGTGACACTTCTTATATACAGATTTATGTTGCATATTGGTTTAATGCTGGGCGCCAACACTTGCTTTCATACCTGGTGAAGGCGTGGGGTTTCCAATGTTATAACTGCAAACTATCATATATAGGTTAAGTCTGATATAAAAGGATGGTGTAGCAGATTGGGGGCTTGGACGTGAACCTTTCCAGAGTTTGTGGATGGTAATGATTGTATCAGTATGATTCAAAATATTCAGTTGTAATCTGTAAAACACTTGACTGTATCTTGTAACACAATCTTGTATGCCAGCAACAACATTCAGCCAATGCCAAACCTGTGACCTATTGTTCAACCTAGGCCAAATCTGTCCCTTAAAGCTTCAACCCAGGATAAATCTGTCACTGTAAGGAACAAGAGGGAAGCAAAATTGTCACAAAGAAGACAAAAAACATCAAATTCCTTGTCTGTTAGCTTTTTATGTAACCAAAACTTTATGCCAAAGTTAATTAAACATGTTTGTATGTTTCATACATGTAACTAACATGCTTGCAGATCATTGAGAGTTGAGGTGAATGGATGCATTAGGTTGTAGGATGATGTATGCAGAGAACATATAGGTTTGAGTGCAAAATAAGCAGTAAGTTGTTGTCGATGTCTAGTATCAGCTGCAACGGCCTTGTGAACTTGTAACCTTGCATTTTGGTGATAGTGAAAGCAGGCACAACCCCAATTGATGGAGATTTTTCCCGCACTAAGTTTTCCAGTGTAAACTATGAGAATTACGTTCCCATTTTCTATGTTTGACATTCAGCTGTTCATTTCCATCACTAGAATCTGCAAAATGGATATTTCTATAAATGAATTGCATAGTCAACATACTTATATCTGTACATGACAATTGAATTCAGTTATAGACTGAGTTAGTATTCATTTTTAAGATTCAAATATTGATATAACCAAGTTAAACACTGATCATGGACCCTCTGAATTCCTGTTTTGAAATTTGTAATACAAAATTTAGCAGCAACTATTTATGGTTGAAATGAGCCAAGAAAGCATAAACAATTAGCAATTGCCATATGTCAATAACATTTAATTAGATGTTGAATGAGAATGCAACTTGGAACCTGATTTTTGATCTAAATATCTAACAAAATGTTATTAAGCCTACAAGTAAATGTGCCTTCCCATAACTACCGCACTAGCATAAATAGCAATACATTGTTTAAGACCATACCATCAAGTTTTGATTTTAAGAAATCATACCCAAAACCTCTAAGAAGTTTATGCACTTAGCTCTTTAATATGGGGTTGTAATATTCAACCTCTTGCTATCATAGAATTTGGTGTTCTAGAAGGACTTGATAAAGTTTTACAATGTTCATGTGAGTACAAAAGTTGAAGATTGTCTGATCTACACCAATAAAATACAATTTCAGCCTATTATTGGCCTTGGAGATTATACATGATATGCAATCAAACCCTAACCTTAAAGTTTGTTAAATGAAAAGCACCTACGCCATGGTTGGTTCCACTTCATTGTGCAATGTAGGTAAGAGTGCAAGGAAAACGCTATTGTACAAAATGTTAGCAATTGGAACTCTCCTATGAAAATCATCACACCAAACCTTTATGGGGTTATAGAGATACACAGAAATTTATATGCAACCATCCTCCATTTGAAGTGAAATCACAATAGATAAAAAATGATGCACATGAATTCAGGAATACTCAATCACAATATTGTTTTCAAACAATTGTTTCACGCATAATTATGATTCCAATTTTCTCCATGACCTGAGATTCAAGGTTCTAACACATTGACTCATCCTAAAGCATTCCTAAAGTTTTGACACAAAGTCAGGCTTCATGAAACACTCAAATAGGATAGACAGAATTGAATACCCTACACGTGAAGTGAATGTAGGACTTGTCTATTTGTTGATTTTTTGTAAGACAATAGTTCATGACCCTTCACAAACAAGTTTGTCTACACACAAATTTTTTGTAAAAGGGACTGGCCCTTGACAACAAAATAAAATGATGAACATTTTATGATCAACATAATAATACTTAATCCAAGGAGATAGTATAGTCAATAGAAAACATCATACTTCTTCTTTGACACAACGAAAGTGTACAGTAATACAATATTTATTATGCTCAACCCTTGCACCAGTGTAGTATCTTGCTCTCTCCTTCAACACCTTACAAACCTGCAGCAACAAATCAACTAACCCCAATAAAAAATTGTCATATATAAGCAATAATGACAAGATGCAAGAAACTACAATATGTATATGTATAGATAATACACAAACTCTAGAATGTTGGTGTTATTTTTGTGTGATTTCTTGATTATAGACCCTTGATACTAGGAATGTTGAAGTGTCTAAGAAAGTAGAAGATATTAGGTGCAAACCTCATCCATCAAGGGAAGATATTCACTAGCAGGTTGAAATGAAACACCCTTTCCCCGTATCTGCAAGTACAAGATAATGGATTCAGATATAAAGAATCAAGAGAACAAAGAAGCATGAAAACAAGCATCAAGTAGCATATTTCCTTATCTCCACATGCCAAGAAATACACATGGGTCATTTCAATTGAAAACTTGCATTATCAGTAAAATTATCTCCTTGAAGAAATGAATAATAAACAACCATCCGAGAATTGTAGACTGAGTAGATCCTATGAACTATCATATGAATAAGTAAATAAAGAAAGATAATGAAACACCTCAACCTAGATAAGAAAGAAAGAAATCATATTAATACACATGGATAGCCAAACTAGATCAGGTATGATTTATGAATAAAAGGTCCAGTAAATTGCAGTAGCTATGAGTGCTGAACAAGTAAAAACAAAGTCTCTACAACTCAAACTAGGAAGCAATTAAATCTAAAAACAAAATGGTGAGAACCCAAACACATAAACCCTAGAAGTGAGTATATACAAAGGTCATGTAACAAGACATAATCGTGTGGAAGGAAGGCCCCTAGCTAAAAAAAAATCACTAGAGAGCAGAAGAATGAAAATAATGATTCAGATTAATTGCAGAATGGTTGTGAAATAAGGTTACTATCAAGTGAGGATCAAGAGGAAAGATTCCTACAAGACTTCATTTAAAACCAAACAAGGATTGTTTGAATAATTATTTGCGCCATTTGGATTGTGCAACGCCCCAACAACATTTATGAGGTTGATGAATTATGTTTTAATATTAGGCATGATTCGTTAATAAGTTTAATAGTTTCTATTTCAACAAAATTTTGGTGTCTTGTGAGACATGGTCAAAGCAATTGGAGCAATTGGATCAAGTGTTGTAAACTGTACGACATAATTAATTGCAAGTGAATTTGGGCAATTGTGTATTTTCTCACTAGTTAGTAGGTTTGGGATTCACTATCAGTGGTGGGAAATCAGAGATAGATCCCACTAAGATTTGTACAATAGAGACTTCACAAGTTCATTGCTGAGTTTTCAGATTAGCAGTGTCATTGGATGCACTTTCAAAGAGAGGTAGGTTTGCTTGGAAGCAACCAGAGG
>VDFB02115070.1:0-13843 GCA_007258455.2 Sequoia sempervirens
TATTTTCTAATTTAATCTTGGCCCTTGATCATGATCCTTATTCTTCCATTTACTTAACTCTCCTCTATAAAAAGAGACCTTTAAACCCTAATTTATTATTCATTCATGATTAATTCAATCACCATTCATCATTCATCCATATTGTCAAGTCAAACAAGCAAGAATCAAGCATTCAAGAGCAAGATTCTTCATCCATTGTTGCAGCAACTCAAAATCTATCATTATGAAAAGTTTATAATTGCATTGTTTCATTTTTCATTCTTCATTACTTTATTTCATCATTTTGGTTTAATTACCTAAATGGGGTTTGGCCAAGGCAAACCCCCAATCCTTAACAATCAACATTTTCTCTCTCTTCCTTTGTGTGATTGCATATTTAGGTGCTTGGATGACTTGGACATGATTTAAGAATAGGTTTCAAACTTTTTGAAATCATATCCTTTTTGGAAAGGTCAACATCTACACAAAAAGTCACTTTCAAGCACAAATTTGGTAGTTTTAGAACCGAACACCTGGAGGAACAAAAAGAGCAAATCAAGAGCTTTCGACTCCACTTTCAAATTTTAAAAAAATATAAAGTGTACTAACTCACCACCAATGCTAACTTAGTCCCACTATACCTATTTTTTAGAATTTTATGTAGATTTGGATACCTATTTTGCTGAAACGAGCTCCAAAATAGTTTTCCAAGTCTAGGACTAAGTTGCCCAAATTGGTGTAAGTGTCCCAATTGGCTTCTGCATCAGGTTTTCTAGGATTCTAAACCTTAATTTTATCCTTCTTCAATTTCTATGTGTACACCTTCAGTTTCATCAATTTTTGTTACAATTTACTTGCATTCCTAGATCATTTTGCATATCACATTGTGTTTTCAAAAATTCTACATTTCTTTAGTTTTGCATTAATAATCAATATCTTTTATTAGTTTATTTTATTTAGTACATTAAATTTATGCATATTTCATTCATATTTTCATTAGCATTAAGTGGGGACATTGCAAGTTTTGGCATACCTCTCTCCTTTTAGGTGAAAAACAACCCTAGAAGTGTTAAGAGAGTCTTGTGGTGCCAAAATATTTGTCCAAAATTTGGTGAATCCACCTTTAGAATACTTTATTTTTTGATTTTGGGGTTCATCATCATCCTAGAATTAGCGTGCATTAATAGTGCATTGCATTTTGCAATTAGATAAATTGCATTCTAGGGTTTTCAAATTTTGCATTAGTGAAAGTGCATATAGCTTGAATTTTTGCATTTTAAATCATTGAAAAACATCTGAAAACTAAATTTTCATTTATCCTTCAGGTCATACAAGATCAAAATCATCAAAACCAATTGAATTTTTTTGAAAATTTTGAAAAAAAACCCTAACTAGGACTACTTCTCCATTCTGGGCGACTTAGTCACAGTCTAGATTTTTAACTATCTATTACAATGTCAAAAACCTCATTTTTATGCTTCATAATCCTCCTTGTACCATATACTATAATTCTGGAAAGTTTCAAGAACATTTGTTTTATGCATCTAGCTCAAAAATGTCAATTTAGGGTAGTCATTTGTCAAATCATTTCAATCTAAAGCATCATTAGATCTGAAAATGCTCACATTTCTGGAATTTTGCATAACATGGATAAAAGTACTTTTCACTTTTGCGAACATAATGTTTCTATTTATAAAACTTTGCATAAGTTTGATAAAAGTGCTTTTCATTTTTGGATACACATTGTTTGCATTCTTAAGGTTTTCCATACATTGGATAAAAGTGTTTTGCATCTTTGGATATACATTATTTACATTGTCGAAACATTGCATGAAATGGTTACATGTTCTTTTCATTTTTCTTCAAACAATGTTAGTGCCTTACGTATTTAGACATGTTAAGAAATATTTCCTATCCCCTCCCTATGAGAGTGTTTTAGTGATTCAAGAAAATACAACCTTGGACATTCCTAATGATCATATTTGTTCTTCTCCTAATATCTCTCCTATTGGTGACAAATATATTTTGGTAGAAGAAATAATCAATGATAGTTTTGAGAATCCTAGTTGTTTCTCTCCTCTTACCTCTCTTAGTGGACAAGACATTGATGAACAAGGCAACCCAACCATAGGTAATCATGACAATAACATTTGTTCTTCTCATAGTATCTCTCCTAGTTGTGAAGAAGATATGTTGATGTTAGAAAACACAATTGATGAAGGTCACAAGTATATTATTTTCCCCCCTTCTCCTAGGGAAACCCTTATTGAGAAGAAAATTCAACCATTGGTCATTCCCCTACTTTCAATGAAGTCCTTTTAGAAGAACATACCTTTGAATGTCAAGAAAATTTGGTCTATAGTTCTCCTAACAACTCTCCTCCTAGGGAGAATATCATGGTGCAAGAAAATATGAACATTGACACATATCCTTCAAACACTAAACCTTCTCTAGGTGAAGATAATAAAGTGACATTAGAATCCTCTTCACTAACAAGTCATGCAAATAACGACAAGATTCTTGAGCTTATGATGACACAACTGGGATCTCCTTTACCTAGTGAGCTTCTACTTGTCACCTCCCACTAGTGAATCACACAAAAAACTAAGATAATTTTTGAAATCCATGATGCAATCTAATCATAACAATGTTTTACAACAACTAAGTTGTAACTTAATGACTCAAACATATAGGGGACCGCACATAACTCCCACTCCGTTACCTTTTCCTCAACATAGAGCACCTAGTGTTGAAGGCCTTAAAAATACTCCTGCTAATATATCTATATAGCAACTTATTCAACTATCGCCTATATACAAGTTTCTATTTCAATAAATATTGCAAATCAAGCAGGAGGAGATCCAATCTTACAAAAATTGAATAATGTAACATCCTCCTCTCATCCCATGCAAGTCACCCACTCAAAAATCACATTCCTTAAACATGAATTACCCTCACTTGAGATTTGAAACAAGAATGACCCCTTGATGATAAAGGTGATCATTAATGAAACCTTAGTTAGAAACACTCTCATCAACAATGGAGCAAAAAAAATATTTGTAGCATGGACCTCGTAAACAAACTTGGCATGGAAAAAACACTCCTTCAACTTAATGATGTTCATATTCATGGCTTTGACAATGTTAATAGGAAACCACTAGGGATGATCATATTACCTATTGAGGTCGGACCTGTAGTGTTTCCTACCTCTATCCATATCATGCAAGGACCCCTTCCATACAATCTTCTCCCAGGGATACCATGGATTCATGCTATGAAAGGAGTCCCGTCTACTCTCCACCGTGTAATGAAATTTAAATGCAAAAGAAAGATAAACACAATCGACACAAATGAACGAAGCTATGAATCATATGATCACAACACTTCCAACTCCCCTAATACTTTCATTCCAAGATCAAAACTTGAACCTATACAAGTTGATGCCAACTCTTCACCTACAACAAAACTCTTTAGTGATAATTGGGATTCGTTAGATTCTACACCTCATTTCAATAAAATTTCCAAAATCTCACCCTCATGGTCCAAAGAGTCATATACAAACAATTCATTCTCAGACACAATTTCTAGTAATGATTGGGGTTTCACACCTACCTTTTTAAGGGAAAGTGTGAAATATCACAACCTGAACCAAAACTACCTTGTGTTTTATATGCTCAACTTGGTACTACATTAACTTATGATAGTGATGGGGGCTATCTAACTCCCATCCATCATGGGGAGATGACACATAGCAATAAAAAGGATTTGTGTTCTCATAAAGAAACCAATCCTTATCAAAAGCATAAAATCCCTTCATTTGACTTGGAAGATTGTTATGGTAGCAGATACAATCTCCCTCCTTTACATAAATACAATGAACACATGAAGAAAAATGACATATCATACTCTTTCAAGGAAGATCTAGGGGTATCTCCCTTATCTCCATTTTCATTTAATACTTTAAAAAACAATACAACACAACATCTCATGGAGTGTGGTGCTCCTCGTGTTCAAGCACCTAATTCCTCTAAATGATACATACTTTCATCATATTCAGCTCACCCTTGTCCTGCACTAAGTGGGGGTATGGGGAGCTTTCTCCTCGTATGTCACTTATCAATGTCTCTTTTGACTAGTTGTTAACCTTTCATGAACGTATAAGAGCAAACTTGGGATGTGGATAACATGTCTTAAGTTGTCTTGCATGTGAGATACTTCTTCATGATGTAGCTCAATTCAAAAACATGACTTGGCATAGAGCTTTCCAAGTTGGCTTTCATGTCTTCTTTAATTTATTATTGGATACTTTAAATAAATTTCTCATATTAATGGTGTAGCAACTGCTTTAAAGTGGAGGCCTACATAGACGACATCCTTTTTCAAATTTTATGGCATGATTTTTCTTGTTTTCTTGTGATTTTTCCTCTTTTTGGTGGTTTCATTAGGTTTGATGTCGTCCAAGAGTGTACGATATTCTAACATGGCATGATGTAAATGAGGCATCCATGGGTAATGATCTAACACCTTGAATTGTCCTCTCTTGGAGATATTAGGCACAATGCTCCCTAAGAAGAAGACTTACACAAACAAAGAAAAATCCCCTTTAACAAAATTTTTACATGAAATTTAAAATTCATTTCTTTTTTGGTTCCTTATTAAAGTTATCAGGAGGTATAACTTTGATAAGGTTGAACGGGAAGCCCATTTCGAGGCATGACTTTCCCCATAGCCATCTACATGTGTGTGAGTGCATACCATCCATGAGTGTCTGTTTCTCACCTTTTGGTCCTTCTCACCTAGCGGATAGCCAAGAGTTCCATTGCCTCAGAGTGAGCATGCATCTCTACACAAACAACCTAGATCTGATCCACAATGTGTTGGAAAAACAGTCGAAGCTTGATCCACCTTTTTATTTTTTATTTTCTCTTTCTTCTAGTTCTTGCCATTGTATGATCATGTATCTTGTCTTGTTGTAAATCATTCACCTTGTGTGTGTCCTTTTGTGCTTATGTTGGTATGACTTAGGATCTTGGATCCTAGGGGCTTGACTAATACCTTGATCTTTGTCATTCTTTTTCATTCACATTGGTACGATTGGACCCCTCTTGAATGTATACTTTAGTGTGATTTTGAAGCAAGTTCACCATATCACTAAAGTGGGGGCTAAATGTGTCACAAAAAATGTATCTCTTGCTTGATATGGGAATAATTGATGATAAATTGGACTTTAATAATGCCTTGATCTAGTGTTGTGAGGTGTTTTACACATCTACACTCTCTTTTTTTTTTTTAATGTTTTAAACACTTTTTTATGCATTTTTAGAGGCTCTAGCACCCCATCCAAAATTGTCCTCTTGGAACCTTGCAAATTGAATAAAATGCATGTCTTTTAAAGGTGTAACGCCCCGCCGCACAACACTAGAGAAAGTTGCAATTTACTAAACAAACGAACTATATATATATATATATATATATATATTTATAAGAACAATTAACATACAAGTTCACTTAGCCATTGCCAACCATTTCCCTAAGGCTACGAGACTATGTTACTTAAACCAAACGTAGAACATGAATTAAAACCATATCATATAATTACTTAACAATTAAAGTTCACATACATTCCATTCATAATAAATTTACATCCAAGAATATGAAGTGCTACATGATTCCAAACAATATAGCTTACAACATGTTTACAATAAGATTACAATACTCATTTCCTAAATGAGGTAAATCCAACAAATATGATAACATATTACAAATTCTACCTCGATAACAAATGAGGGGTAATAAAATACAATAAGTACTGAGAGAACAAGGCATAAGAAGAAACTGATTCCTGCGAGCTCTCCATCTGGAAATCTCAACCACACGAACAAGAAGAAGAACCAACAGATTAAGATGCACGCCACCTGACCATGTGGAATCCAAAAGGTCCCACTCCCTCCGTGCTAGGAGATAGTAACAAGGAATTCCTACACAAGACCATCTACCACTAGACATAGGCTAAAACATAACTGAATAGAAACAACTACAATCACAAGGTCACTTAACATCCACAATCACAATGACACTTAACATCCACAATCACAATGACACTTAACCACTACAGACAAAATATCACTTAACCACTACAATCATGTCACTTAACATGAGGTTACAATGCTTCCAGAGAACAAAGATCATATACATCGCACAATAACTGATTAACTGTCGACATAGGAAGAGTTTCATGCATAAATTGTCATGAGTTACCCTGGCTCAACCTTCCTAGGCTACCAGACCCCCATCTTAGGTTACCCTGGCTTGCCTCTACCGATCGCCGGACCCTCATGCAAAACTATGCGTCCCATCTCATCTCGAGCCTTATCATTCACTTGAGCCTTATCATTCACTTGCTTCACGAGAGAGACATTCTTTATCTTTATTAGTGTGAAAGATCCCCATTAATTCTTTTAGATTATCACTTAGTTAAACTCTAGGTGAGTTACCCTGGCACCCTTTTGTGTGCCGGACCCCCACAAAGAGCCACTCTCCTATCGACAACACACAAGGTACAATACCACAATAGGTAACTAGACAACATAACCTCTCCAATCCAAGGAGGAAACAAAACAAGGAAACTCACTCTAAAGACTGGAGGAAACCAAATATGAAAACACACTCCTTCCAAAGGAGGTACAAATCTCATTACCCTCTCCTATTTCCCAGGAGGCACAAATCCCCGTTCGTGGAAACCGGGTACAACATAATAGTACAACTCTACACCATTCCCAAGGTGATTCACAAATTGAACCTCTACACAAAACATCCCACTCTAGAGAACTTCTCTAGAAGACTTGCATAGACCCTTAACCCCATTTTCCCGATATGGAGAATAAAAGAAACATGATAGAAAAGCATTCCAGGCAACTCAATATCTAATGTTAGGGTTTCCTAAACCCAGTCAAACACAGTTTTCAATCTTGCATTTACTCAATCAAATACACCAAATTCATTTCCCAACATTGAAGTATTTACAACCCAATCATTTACTCTAAATTTCACAATTAACTTCCCTAATCAAAGCGTTCCAATAAATAAAGTCATCTGAATAAAATAATCAACCCTTACTCTACGTTTAACAGTTGTATTCATAATCGAGGTATTATAATAAACAAATTCATCCAGTTAAATAAATCATTCACATATCTCTAAGTTTTACAATCATGTTCCATAATCCAACATTTAAATAAATAATGTCATCGGATTAAGATTAAAACAATCTTTTATTCTAAGGTTCACAATTAGATTCATATTCAAAGCATCTTACTAAATGCATAATCAACTATTTTAATAATTAAACATTTAATTAAATTACTTGATCTATATTTCCACATAGTATCAATAACTTAATCAAAATCAATATTTTCAATAAAACCTTCGATCATATGTCCATTGCATTTCCTCTTTATCAATGCAATATTCATTTAAATATGTCAAGTGAAATATCATTATTATTTTTATATACTCAAATTCTATTTTGATATCAATCAATGAATTTAAATTCCAATTTCTCAAATCATTTAATATATATACTCATTTAATATATATATATATAAATTAAAAAACACATCTATCAAAAAAAATCCTAATTTTTAAATTATATTATAAAAATCAACAAACAATATATATAATATATATTTATATACATTAATATATATATATAAAATAATATATATATATATTAAATAATATATAATATATATATTAATATATATAATACATATTATATATAAAAAAAAATGCATAAAAAAAAATATAAATAAATTTTAAATTAAAATTTGTTTTAAATCAAGCGATCTTGAAATTGCTGCCTCCAATGGGAGGGCTCTCACGGTCCCACTGGAAGCTGGGTAAAAGCGTCTGCTGACTCAGCTGTCGTGAATACATTATTGAATTTAGCGATACTACACCAGTGGAAATTAGAGTGAATGCGACCACATGAGCCTTCCTCCCTCCACAAAAGAACTTTATATTATTTTTTAAAAATTTTATTTTCTATTTTATTATTAAATATTATTTATTTTATTTTATATATATATTTTTTTCTTAAAATGAATTTCTAAAATACAATACATATATTTTGAAGGTTTTCCAATCATGGAAAACGAGAAACGTACAGAACATTCACTCATCTATTTAATTTAATTTATATTAAAATCTTTCAAAAGAAAGAACAAGAATTTCAATAAGAAGGTAAACAATTATTTGTATATAAACCTATATATACATATATATTATTTTATTTTATTTTAACAATAAAATATGCAGTACACACACAGAGTACACATGTCTGTAATTAAAATAAGACAAATTATATAGAACTAAACATATATTTATTAATTTATTCTATATATATATATATTTGCAAAATTTAGAACATAAGTAATATGTATAATCCAATTTCCATACCAGATATAAAATAAATCGAACAAATAATTCAAACAATAATAAGCATGATTTATATTTTAAAACAATAAATTTCACAATTATATTGACAAACTCTAGAAGAATTTACTATAGTTTTTCCACAAAAGATTCAAGGTTTTCATATGAACAAATTTCAAATCACAGAGCTTCTTTTAATAATTTTTTTTTAAGAAAAAAAACATAGCAAACAGATATTGTTCAAAGAACCAAAAATGATAATAAATAATTGACACAGGAGTCCTTAAATGCAGTGAAGAAGATCGGCCCGTCATTTTCGAGCGATGGAACCTCGTGGCTTTAACATTCACTGTCTTTGGCTCATACAGATCTATCTTTTTGACGCAATAATTTTTTCCTAGAAAACACAAAATAAAACTATTTTCTTTTTTTTTCTGATTCCACTATGAGAGAAAACGTAGATAGCTCTCGCTAAAATGTAGTCAGGCAAGGCTCAATGAAATGTTTCTTTTCTCAAAAGCCTCCCCTTATTGGTCAGCACTGCGGCTTTTAAAAGCTGCTTATCTGATTTTAATTAAAATAATTTATTTAATCAAGATATTATCTACACATGATTTTTTAATTTAATATTAATAAAAAGATAATATTTAATTATCCTCATCAATATTAATTTAATTTAAATTTCTTACACTTTAATTAATTAGATACTTTTTAATCTACAAAATATTTAAATTTAACATTTTTCTAACTCATAATTAAATCAAATAACAATGCAACATTAATTAATTATCTTATCAAATAAGATTAATTAATTAAACACTAACCATAAATTAAATAAATACTCAACAATCAAACTGCACAATGACAAGGACAACACTTCAGTCATGACACCACAACTTACAACAGGACGACAGACTTGGGACGAAAAACCTAGCTACTATCTCCCAATCAATTACCGTTGGTAAATGGACACACTTAGACCTGTGAAACTAGGTGGAGTCGATGTCATGTACCTATCAACCTGCAACAAAGAGCATGTCGAACGTGCAATATATATATAATATGATCAAACACACTGTGAAGAGGAAACCTCAGAATTGTAGGGCGCTCGCAAGCAAGTGATACAATCCCGTCCCCTTCACCAATACAGTATCACTAATTGACGCATCTAACATCATTAAATCAAATATATTCTACATTAATCCAAAACATGCCATAAAGATAGCATCAGAATAAAATAAAATTACATCAAAATATAACTTTCACATCATTTAACAATTGCAATCAAAAGCAACCAAGTTCTAAAGTCAAAGCATATTCAGACACAATCATCAAATTATAATATAACATATGCATCACTAATCAGTTCATAATCAAATGATCACCAAGTTCCATAGTCACATCATAAGCATAACAAAGCATTACCAAGAAAACGCTATCGATCCAAATATCCAAAATGGAGGGGTGTTACAAAAGGTGTTGTAAAGAATTGTAAATGACTTTCAGACTTTTCTAGACTTTTATTAAGCATTTAAGTCTAATGGTCCTTTCCCCCCCGACTTTTAAATTAAATATTATTTTAATTCAAAATTTATTTTTTCTCTCTTCTTTTATAATTAAATAATTATTTTAATTATTTAATTATTCATTAACCTTCTCTCTATAATTAAATAAATGTTATATTTATTTTAATTATTTATCCTTTCTTTATCATCCCCAATTAAATAATTATTTTTAATTATTTAATTATCTCATTATTTTTTCCCACCTTTCTTTTTAAATAAATAAAATTAATATTTTATTTATTTATCTTATGTTGGCCACCTAAATTAAATAATCTTTATTATTTAATTTCTCCTATCACCTCTTTTTTTGTGCCAATCTTATCTTCCACCTCAAGTCTTTATCTATCCATGTCTGTCTTCTCTCAAATAACCTCCACCCTTAATTAAATTATTTTCTAATTTAATATTGGCCCTTGATCATGATCCTTATTCTAGCCATTTACTTAACTCTCTTCTATAAAAAGATACCTTTAAAACCTAATTCATTATTCATTCATGATTAATTCAATCACCATTCATCATTCATCCATATTGTCAAGTCAAATAAGCAAGAATCAAGCATTCAAGATAGCATTCAAGCTCACTTCTAAGGCACTCAAGAGCAATATTCTTCATCCATTGTTATGCAACTCAAAAAATATAATTATGGAAAGTTTCTAATTGCATTGTTTCATGTTTCATTCTTCATTACTTTATTCATCATTTTGGTTTAATTACCTAAACGAGGTTTGACCAAGGCAAACCCTCAATCCCTAACAATCAACATTTTCTCTCTCTTCCTTTGTGTGATTGCATATTTAGGTGCTTGGATGACTTGGACATGATTGAAGAATAGGTTTCAAACTTGTTAAATCCATCTCCTTTTTGGAAAGGTAAAAACATACACAAAAAGTCACTTTCGGGCCCAAATTTGGTAGTTTCTGTATACACCTAAAAATGGTCACATCATATTGTCTGGTAATTAATTAAATATTTTTAATATTTAATTAAAACTCCGAATTTCATCTATGTATAAATGAATTTAAATAATTTATTTATATTGTTCGTTATTTCATTTCAATTAAATACATAAGTTTATTTAATCATCTTTTCGTATTTCTTAATTAATTAAATAAACATTATGGTTTATTTATATTAATTATCATATAATCTTAGTTTGAATATTTTATTCAAATAAAGATTAAAAATATTCTTCTTTTTCTAAATTAAATCTTCTAAATATCATTTTTAATTAAATATTTCAAATATTTAATTAATTCCTCTAATTCGATTCTAATATCCATTCATAATTAAATATTCCAAAATATTTAATTAATTCTTAAATCATTTCAAATTCTTCAAAAATCTATTCATAATTAAATATTCCAAAATATTTAATTAATTTTTCTAAATATCTCATATTCTTCTAAAGTCATATCATAATTAAATATTTCAAAATATTTAATTAAATCTTCCATAGTTTGTAAAATCAAAAATCAAAATTCATTAAATGAAATTAAATAAATTTATTTATTTATTTAATTTGGGGATTATCTTCAACATCCGGGAAGCAAACGGTCAAAATAGAAAATTTAATTTTCTCTGTTTCTGTGCAGGCTTGTTCCCGTGGGTTGAAGACATGAATCCATCCTTCTCTCCAACTTCTCAACCTCTCCCATCTTCTTCTCAACCTCTCCATCTCTCACCTTTCAATTCTACCAGCCAATCTCACAGCCGTAGATTCTTGCCAGCCAGGATTGTGCCTGCAAAAATATATAAATATGACTGCCAAAAACTTCAAATGAGATAGAAGTTTTAAGCAGGAAAATTATAGTCAAATTACAAGTAGTATAAACATTCATAGCATTCATAGAATTCATAGTATTTTCATAGCATAGAATCATGACATTTTCCATTCACAGCCCCTGTGCATAATCCACAGCCCCTGTTCATATCCGTGAGCATTTTCATATTCATAGCATATAGAATAGAGATTTTCATTTGCATACTCATTCTACAGCAGCCATTTGGAGAAGCTGAGCTTACACAATCTGAGAGCAGCAAGCTTCGAACAAATCTCTGGAGATAGAGAAAGACAGAACGTTTCTGAAGAAATTCTCTTTTACATTCAAGTTTTATTTCAATTTCTTTAGTTTAAAGTTCTGTTAATTGTTGTGTTTTTGTTTTCAATTAGATTACAAATTAAGCATACACATTTTTGGCACCCACCATGGGGCATTTTCCCTTGTTTCTCATATCTTTTTGCAGTTTCTTTTGACAAGTTACAGACAAAAACAGCGAAATAGTGTAGAAAACACATCTTCGAAACTTCAATACCCAGTTCAGTGCATTTGAAGATTTTTGTAGCACCCGTGAGGTCTTTTGCAGCGCCCGTAAAGATTTTTGCAGTGTCCGTAAAGATTTTTGCAGCGCCCATCAGGTCTTTTGCAGCACCCGTGATATGTATTGCAGCGCCCATAAAATGTTTTGTAGTGCTCTTAATTAGTTTTGCAGCGCATTTAAATATTTTTGCAGCGCCCGTAATCTCTGTTATAGCGCATTTCTGCAAGTTGTAATTTGTAATGTTAAAATAGTTTAACTGATTCCGACGCAACCGCGGACAGTTAGTAGTTTTAAAGGTAAAAAGAAGCAATTCTAGGGTAGACACCTAACTTAAAATGAAGCAATCCTAGGGTGGGCATTTAAGGTAAAAAGAAGCAATCCTAGGGTAGACATTCCACACTTTATTTTGGGCTAAAGAGAATTTTTTGTTTATGTGAAGCAACATCTTCACTTAGCTTAGAAAAATCTTCATTTGGGGCTTAAAATACATTATTGTTTGCTTTGTTTTTGGTGATAGGCCTATGCTCTCCCCTTAACTGGGTGATCAAAATGCCAAACTCACCTGTTTCCTTTTATGCAATTTTCTGTTTTATTAGCACCTTTTAGAAGGCCTGCCGTAGTGGGAAAAAGTACTCACCATACGGGAACGACCTAAGTGGGAACAACTAAAGCCAAGTTTTCCAACCCACTATAATCAAATGCAGATGGTTGATGAAAATCCCATTCGACGGTAGTGTGCATTGATAACCATCCCCAAAGCCTTTGTTTTAAAGGTAGGGAGGTCTCTCGAGGGAGTCTATCATTTGCCGCACCGAACAGAAACCCTTACTAAGAACTTAGTGTAGTATCTTACCGAGTTAGTTTCCAAACATTATAATAATCACAGTGCAGGGGAGGGAAGAATCTACCCCCAAGATACTCACCATATAACTTCCAAGGATTGTTTGCTCAGGGGATCTGGTATCCACTTCCATCACTCTGAGTACACACCTGGAAAAGACAAAAAAACGGGCGCCCTTTCGGGGGTGACACGGCTGTGTGAGTCGACGTAGTTTTAAGATGTGGGCTGTTGATTACTATGATGACCTACTTGAGAACTAAGAGTGAGTCTGTTTGAAGTGCTTATCATGTGTAAAACCCGTTAAAACACTTTTTGAACAACATTTTGATTATACACTTGATTTTTATCATAGGACTTAAGACAACCATTTTACAAATTGTTTGATGTGTTTTCAAAACACTAATTCAGATAAGATCATCCAAAACACTCATTATCACATTGATTAATTTCATGTTACGAGATTGGAAATCCACAAAGTTTGTAAAGAAATCCATTTTCAAAATGATTAAAAAGCCAAAGAAACCCCTCAACCACAAGAAACTATTGAAGAAGCAACGATTCTTGTATCAAAGCTGAAAAGTTTTACTTAAATATAGAACCTTTCTTCATAGATATCATGATTGTGTTAGAGGTCTTTCAGATGATTATGCCATAGAACCTTTGTATTCACAAGCTTACTTTCAAAGAAGAGCCCTTTCTCAAA